>JASDQU010735917.1:57735-87812 GCA_032191745.1 Picea mariana | reverse complement strand
CTGGCAGTTCAGAGGGGGGCGCACCACATTTTCCCTCATTCTGGCAGTATGAGCTTGATAGCTTCACCATTCTGGAGTTGCTATTGTACCAGGTTCATTATTGTATTTGTTATACTGTTTTAGATCATTGCTCTACCCATATATATATCATATCTCAAAACTGGTTTTCCCCAGGCGGGGTTTTATCTAGGGTCATAGACCAAAAATACCTGTGTCTACACATGCATTTTAGTTGTTGTTAGGAAGCTCTTATTTCTGTCCATATTTCAGCATTTAAAGATTAGATAGGTGTGTTGTTGTTTATTGGGAAGTATATGTAAAATTTATCTAACATAAAACTACTTGCAAGGGCACCCAATCACTGAAACAACAACCATAACACATCAGCAAACAAACTCTCAGATGGCTGTTATAAAACAGCAATAAAACATTTTATGACAGCAGAAACTTAGTGACTTAGCTTGGTCAAAGACAGACCAAGAAGTCTTGCTGATAGGACCTGGATTTTCTACAAATGGCAGATTAAAGACATGTGTACTTAGTGGAAGCAGAATCAAGCGAGGAGAACTGGGACTTTGATGGGAGTATCTGGCGTAGGGTAGAAGAGAAGATGTCAGGGTCGCCTTCGTCAAATAGAAAGGTGGTCTGGGGTGGGCCCTGAGGGGAGAGATGGGGTGGAGGGGGGGGGTCAAATTGGAGAGAGAAGGAAAGAAGTGCATGATCGACAAGGGGGATGGGGGAGACCTAGAGGTGGCGAATAAAAGGGACCAAGTTCTGGTTAGCGAGGACATAATCAACTACACTCGCAACACCACCATGTGGCCGATAGGTGGAGAAGTGAGAGTCTAGGAAACATGGGAGACCATTTAAAATCAACAACTCCTGGGATTCCCCTAGTTGCAATAGATGCCTACCATAAACTGTAGTGGGCCCCAAAGCATCATCTAACATCCGGAGAAAACCCGCAGAATTGAAAATGAGAAGAATAGAGCCCTGAGAGTTAAGGGAAATAAGACCATAGTGGATAAACCTGGTCAGGAGACGAGATGTTGTTGACATTGAACAAGAAAGAACCAAAGAATGAGAATCCCTCCACTAAGAATATCCATGCACTCGTAACCTCAATATAACCCCGTCGTCAGCTCCCAGAAGCACTAACCCACCAACACCACTGTGAGAAAAATTTAACTCTTCTGCTGGAGCCATCCCCCAAGATGGACTAAACTTGCACATACTGTATTGAATGTTCCCACTGGTTCCGAGGCTCAACAAATGTGCATCTAGCCGATTTACATTAGTGAAAGCTCGCTTGTCCTACCACCTATCCCATTGATTAATTGCACAAGCCATAACACTAAGGTATGGGGTGAAACACTTTAACTCCATTGACAATAAGTTCTCCTTCACCTAGGCTAGAGCCAACCTTGGCCCATCGATTAGCCAAGGGGTTATTATCCCTTTTTATAAGAAGTAGACAGTGCATTTCAAATTCATTAAGAAGAGCTTGGGTACTTGCAAGTATGCCAACAATCGCATTATTACTCACAACATGTCTCTTGATGAGGGCCCTAATCACAATCATTGAATCACCAAGGATGGTGATCTTTCGAATCCCCTTTTCTCTTGCAATATTGACACCTTTCCAGAGGGTAACAATATTGTTGGAAACTTTACATAGGCTCCAAGCAAAGTGAACAACAGAACTACCTCTGGCATCGCAAATAACCCCCCCCCCCGCACCTGCCGCCCCTACCCATAATACAATTGTTTTTTTTTTGTAAGCGCACAGAACAACTTATATAAATCTAGCAATAGGAAATTCATACAAAAATTATTTGCTGTCGGCCCGCCACTTGGGAAACCAACAAAGGAACAAGTCTTCTGTCCATTGAGTTTGAACCAAGTTCCTTCTTATACCCTGTCTAGATATATAAACATTGTAAAGAAAAAATTGAATTCTACTGGAGGCTATGGCATATCTACTGTTGTTCATCATGATACAAAAAACCAAAAAGAAGTACATACTATTCCTTAATCTGGTGAGGATGCCTTGGGATCCTGAGGTGGCTTAGGAGCTGCTGGCGGGGCACTCTTTGGCACTGTAGTTGTTGTCGCGGAGCTTGAAGGTGTTAAATTTTCAAGCACATATATATCAATGTAGTGTTTACTGTTCATTTACTTTTCTTCCACTTTAAACAAAACTTGATCTTTCAACGAACAAAAATGGACACTTGAAATGATGAACAGTAGTAAAAGAAGTACTCAAATAGAATCTCACACATGCATAGGAATTTACCCTGGAGAAACCCAAGAAGGGAGAAAACTCCAGCAAACAATCTTCCTTTATTTGCAAATAATATGTAAGATCATATACAAGAAACCACCATGAAATATGCTCTTGATTGAGCTTGCCAAGTAAGTCTTATACCTGACTGTATGACCAGCAAACAACGAAATACTTTGCTGTCCTTTACTGCTGTTATAAACCAGCACTACTAGCAAACATCCTTCGCTTCCCTTTTACACAGTAACCAATACACAAATTATACTCGCTGCCTTTGCAACTGTGTGTATTAATCAGCTGCAATAAATTAACTCAAGCGCTGCTCTCTCTCACTGTGTAAAATAATGGACAGCAGTACTAGACTCATACGCTGCCCTCTCTCATTCACTCTTGTGCTGTATAACAAGTGTATAAAGAAGGGTGGTCGAACTCTGTATATACGAGGCACAAGAAGGAGAGATGAGTGAACTCGAATTAGGGATGGAGTGCATGCCTTTACAACTTGCCTTTAGACTTGACTTTCCAACTCAACTGGACTTGTAACTAGACTTTGCATGGCACGACAACTCGTCCTTGAGACTTGACTTTGCATGGCATGACAACTTGCCCTTGTAACTGGACTTGAGACTCGATATGCCAACACGACATGCAGCTCAACTTTGTCAACTTGAGTTTAGATAACTCGAGCTTGACATGGAACTCGACTTTGTCAACTTGAGTTTAAACAACTCGAACTAGACATGCAACTCGACTTTTACAACTTGAGTTTGACAACTCAAAATAGACATGCAACTCGACTTTTACAGCTTGAGTTTGACAACTCAAACTAGACATGCAACTCGACTTTTACACATGGCAACTCGTCATTCTTTTCATGGTGGATAAGGTCACACGTGCCAATGCACTAAATCAATACATTTACATTATTTGCATAAGGAAGATTGTTTGTTTCTAGCTCATAGGAATTGTACATTCAACCTAATTTTTGCTAGATGCCTTGACTTTTGCAAAATGCTCACAAGGCTTCCTGTCTTGACTTTTTTAATGGCTCACAAGGCTTGTCCATTTGCCTTGTCTTTTGCCATGACCTCACACGACTTACTAAGGCATTATCACTTTTGTTTTGACTTTTTTCCTGGCTCACAAGGCTTGTATGTTCACCTTGACTTTTGCCATGATTCATAGAACTGTTTAATCTCCAAATCTCCCTAGCTAGCTTCAGGATGGTCACTTATGACCTCAGATCTGGAGAATGCCTTTTGATGCCGATTTCAACAGAAGGTGGGAGCTGAGCCAAGACTTCTCGGAGCAGTAGGTGGAACTCGTCCAATTGCAGTTGAATTGTGTTCTGAGCATCCTCTATGGTTTGCAACATTTGACCCAACAACGTTTTGAGGTGCCAATACAGTTTTACCATTTTCCAGTATTTAGCTTCGTGACCTCCCGAGTTGCCAATGTCTGGAACCCAATTGATAATTTCCTCGTCCACCTTCTGGTTCGGCGCTATGCAACGTTCCAGGCGAATTTCTTCTTCCATGTCCTCTAGGTGCACTTGAATATGTGGCAGAGTGGCCACATGGAATGTCGTCGTCACGACTTGGGCGTCTTGTTGTATGTAGGTACTGGATGCCCCTTCTCCCTGATTGCTGGTGGGTAGTTCCATTGGTGCACCTCACCCAAGCTTGTACCCACGTCGGTATCCTTGTCGTGGTGCCATTGAACCTACAATTTGCTTCCCGAAGTCAAAGCTTATGTGAATCAGAGATGGACATGGTGTCTGTTCACAATGCTCCCAACTATCGCAACTGTCGCCTTTGAAACCGGTCTAGGAGACGCTGCCTTGGATATCCGTCAATTTCCTATCATCATGGAGAGCAAACAGAGGTTGAGTTTCTTTGGCCCGAGCTTTCCACATTCTGCCTTGGTGATTTATCCAGGAGGGTCTAGCGAACGAGGCACGGGTACTACTCTTAGGTGGTAATAGCGTCTGCCTTAAACCTGCTCTGTACCTATAGCCCTGGAGAGAAAACCCCGGTCGAATGTTGCATGCCATATCCTTCTCCAATCTTCCATGATTGCTATGCCCAGAGGGGCTGGTGTAAGAGGCACAGGTGCCGCTTTCACATCGCATTGGTTTGGTCATTAACCGAGCTGGGATGGGCACCGACGTTACCATTCTCAAGGTTCTGCATGAGAGGACGTGGCGGACTCCTCTGTCCTTGTCGCGGGTCTGCGCGGGCATTTAACTCAATCCCCGATATCCCCTTCCTCCCCAACACCCCATCCGGGGAATCCATAATAGAATTTTTAAGATTCAACATATATCCTTATTAAAAAAAATCGCCCCTGCTAATAATTGCTACCAGAATAACCAAGAAATTATCTAGCATTATTGCAAATATTGTTTCAGGGAATATATTGCTGTGGATCCAGAAAGAAACTTATTGAAAATATTGTATATTATTAGAAATTATAGGCAAAGATAAACTTGGACTTGAAAAACTTGGAAAATATCGAATAAATCAACAACTTGAAAAACTTGGGAGAAATCAAAATGTCAGGAGAAATCAAAGATATTTGCACAACTTTTATCTAGTAACACTCTTGGAACTACTAATAAATAACCATAAATAGAATAAAAAAATTAACATGGAAGATATTGTCTATTGGGGAAATATAAGGAATTTTATTTGTTTAAAAAGCGAAAATGTACCTTGCTCATAGAAGCTAGATGACTAAAATGAAGAAAAAACATATTTTGAAAATTCAAGTGCAAGTTGTTAACAAAGAGACCTATAGAACACTAATTGAATTGAAAATTCAAATGGTTGCTTTTGAGGAAATTTTTAGCAATTGATAAATCAATTGAAGTAACTGATGGAGATGTTAATTTGTAACAATTTTGTTTTAAGCAACATCTCGTCCCACCTTCGAGTTCTAAGCAAGAATGAAATTGTTGGTACCTTGCTAGCCCCAATTGGCTTGAAGGGAAAACATGTCACAAGCGGGATTTGAACCTAGTTGGGGAGGATAACATTTTCTCCTCTTAACCACTTGATCTAGACCCAATTGACATTGTGTGATTTAAAGTTGATCACGAAAATCCTAAATTTAAGATCAAGAAAAAGAAGTTTTCAGCAAAACCTTCCTGTCATCCTAATTGTTAGCTTTTGGTCACTCAGAAACTGTTTACACCTAGCTAGGGGAGTGCTTCATGTGATGTGGAGGGCTTGTGGTCCCTTGGATCCTTTGTTTTATTTTGGTTGACTTACATTTGGAGACGGTGTATGCTTACTTTGAATTAGTGCTAGGGAGGTGCACTTTTTGAGGTGCACACATGTGGTGGTTTGACATCAAGGGTGCATTATTTTAGGAGGATGGATGCTTAGGACTTGTGGAGTAACTACCGTGGAAGAGGGCATTATACACTTGGAGGTTGGGTGCAGAGCCCTAGGAGCTAAGTTGCACGAAACGGGGAAACGTTTCTGAGTTTCCGAAACCGGGATTATACGAAACAGGCCCTCAAAAAATGGAAACATCGGGGGAAACGTCGTATATAAAAAAAATTATATATACATAATTTTTTAAAAAATAAACAAGAAAAACATAATGATACACATAATTCCACTTCCACTTGCATCATCAACAAGGGGATCTGCCCCTTACACATGGACAAAGGGTGAATATAATATGATAAAAAGGTAAGTGGAGAATGATGTCATAATCCACCACTTTACCTTTTTGTCTTATTTAAGGAGAACATTATATCAAAGTAAAAAGGGAGCCATCCCCTTATCCTAAGCAAATGATGAGAAAGTAAGAATACTTCATGTGAGTGGTAAAGGGAAATCGAGCCCCTCTTAATCCAAAAGAACGTGGGTCCTCAAAGCAGCAACCAAGGTTAGTGGTGAGTCACATAAAGGGGCCCCCTCTTTTGTTTTAATAATGTTATTAAGGATGCAGATGGATTGGGCTAAGTTATGGGCCGTGGGAAAATTTCACGTCAACCGTAAATAAAGAAGCCACCAAATTGATATATCCGTGGCATCAAAACAACCAATAAATCATTAAGTCACTGCCCAATAAATGGATCGTCCCCTAATCATCAAATCGACCAGCATCCCAGCCGCCATTTCAAAGGATACGTGGAACACATATTTTAAAAAGGTAAAAAGAATAGCCGTGAAGGTCGAGCAGCCCAATTCCTCTTTAAAATCCGCAGAAACCTAGCCCTATGGGTACGGTACGGCCTGGAAATGCCGCTGGCTGTACTGTACCCGTTTCCATGTTTGGTACCGTACCGACAGGTGAAACAGGGGGGGTAGGGACGTTTCCTGCAACATAGCCTAGGAGCATTGGAGCCACCTTGCATATATGTTGAGGGGGAATGCTTGAGTTGAGGATCCATTGTTGGAGGATGCACCATCTTGCTTAGAGGAGTGTTGATATGTGGATACCTAGACTTGGAGGGGTCACAACCTAAGGGTTTATAATATATACAAACCCTATTATGCCATGTGTCATTCATGCTTAGTCTAGCACTCCACTTGGGGATTTTTTGTTAACTTAGCCTTGGGTTTACTTGTGGACTTGGTTCATGTATTATTGTTGGCCTCCTTCACCTAATCATATATAAAGTGAAGAGTGTGTTTTTATTATTACTTGTACCGTGTCTTAGGATGTTATAGTTGGTGTGATGCTAACTATTTGAGATTCTTGAGAGAACAATTATTTACTCTTGTAACAAGGATAGTGCTCATGAGAGGCATGCGCTAGGGTTCCTTGGTAAGTGGACAAATGGAGGGTAAAGTTGGTGAGATGCAAGTGTGGATCTAAAGGTTGGACAATTGGTGTGATGATAGCTTGTTGTTGAGCTCTTGGAGAGGCTAGTATCGCTAAAGTTTGTGAGGTGCAAGTGTGGATATAAGGGTTGCACAGTTGGTGTGATGCTAGCTTATTGTAGAGCTCTTGGAGAAGCTAGTATAGCTTGGTGGGATGCCTTGATAGGCCTCCTTGTTGTTGGTTAGGGTTTGTGAATGCCCTAGCTAGGGTTTGGGAAGTTTTGGAGAAGTTCATGCTTGGGATGAAGTGTAAGAACATGATGTACCAGTTTTGATGAAGTCGAGGTATTGTACTTTATCTTTATATTGTGATAATATGAAGTTGTACCTGTTATCGCACAATCTGTACTTGCCCAAAGCCCAAGGCAAGTAAATGCAAGATTGGCGTAATAGGGGTGACCTATCACTGTCACCTTAATAGGAATCCCCTTTCTGTTTAGGAGTATATCGAAGTTATCCCAAGGGAGACGTCCCTAGTGACCTAAAGGGTTGATAAAACTAAGGCAAGGACGCAAGAAAATCCCTCTCTCATTGGTCACTCAAGTCAAAAGGTTCTTAAGGTCTTTAAGGGATGAAGCAACGGTAAAAATAGAGTGTACCTGCGCAGAACAAGACAACAAAAAATGATGTTAGTGCTTCTCAAGAACATGAACCTTCAAAAAATAGGCTAGCTGATATAACATTGCAGCAATGTAATAGCTTACAACAACAATAAGTATTTTGCAACAGCTGCAACAAATATGCGTTGAAATTGCTTGAAAAAGACAAGAAAATGTAGCTTTAACTAGGCAAAATGATAATTAATTGTTACAAGCAAATTTGGCAATGTCTGGCTAGCCTTAAATGTTAATTTTGCAGAGAATTTGCTGTAGTTATGTCACATACCCACTACAGCAAAAATAAAATTTTCGCTCTTCCTCAAGGGATAGAATCCCTGAATTCCTATGGGGGGGCCTAGTGCAGGCTAGCTCTTCCCTATTCCACCTCCATGTGATCGTTGGTTATGACCACAGGCCAAGCCAAGAGGCGCCTTTCGCCTTTCGCGACTCAACGATGCAAGAGAGTCAAGTCTTTCGACTCTTCAAACCCCGAAACCCAAAATCTTACCTTCGATGAGATCGACGACTGCGAATCTCCCCCTGATTCGACGGTCCTGGCCGTACCGGGATTTCGGTAACCGGGAGTTCGAAATGCAGTGACCCAAACCACTGGTCACTCCATTCCTCGAATTCCGATATGGGAATTCGTGTATGAGATCAACGACCCTCATTGATCTGGATCTGACGGTCACTATCCCTCCTGAGCTTAAGGGTGTTGAAAGACACTCAGTCTTAATCGTGCGTCGGGGTTTCGTATATCGGGATTTCGCGACTTACGAAGACGAGGGGTCTTACCCTCTGGTTTCCCGGATGCTGAAACGCCGAAACTTATTCACACTAAACCGACTCAACCACAGAGCGCGTCTGGGTTTCGTATATCGGGATTTCGCGACTTGCGAAGACGAGGGGTCTTGCCCTCTGGTCTCCCGGATGCCGAAATGCCAAAACTTATTCACACTAAACCGGCTCAACCACAGAGCGCATTGGGGTTTCGTATACCGGGATTTCGCGACTTGCGAAGACGAGGAGTCTTGCCCTCTGGTTTCCCGGATGCCGAAACGTCGAAACTTATTCACACTAAACCGACTCATCCATAGAGCGCATCGGGGTTTTCTATATCGGGATTTCACGACTTGTGAAGATGAGGGGTCTTGCCCTCTGGTTTCTCGGATGCCGAAACGTCGACCGGCAGCCACGTGTCCCTCCGATGGATCGCTGCGAATACTTCGGGACTTTCAGGACTTTGACGAGTCCTCTCTCCCCTGCATGCACCAGGTTAAACCTCGTGTGCCTTTTCTGGATCTGACGGCTATCGGTCCCCTGCGTTCGATTTGATGGTTCAGATCCGATTTCGATCACGGTCTATTTGTCACTCTTGAGCTTTCATATGCTCTGAAACCTCCAAAGGGTTTCTTGACCTCTGCAGTCCATGCAGGGTTCTTGCGCACAACGGTGCGATCCTTCCTGAGCTTGTCTAGGACTTAAGGAGTTCTGGGTTCGGTTTGCCTCACAGAGAGCCTGTGCCGATCTGCACTACCTCTCCTAAGCTTAACAAACTTCGTCCTCCAAAGGACTCTAAGCAATTAGGAGGGTTGGCATGCGTACATGAAACTGTGTTCGGGGTTGACGAACACACAGTTCGTGACTCTGGCTTATGCCTCCACAGGACACAAGCATTTACGAGTATAAAATCATCTCCTAACCATATAATTTCTTACTGGCCTAGTTATACAATCAAGCAGAAATAGGGGAGATACAGTATATCCATTAAGAAATATGCACAGTTCCTGAAACATACATAGTATAACCAATTCATACATAGTTACGGCTAAATTACACAGGGTAGGAAATCCCTTATCTATTACAGGTTGCCGCCAACCAACTGACCGTGGGTGTTCGTCCTTCCACCCGACCATAGGCACAAAGGCATTCATTCTTAGCACTCTGGCCACCCCTGTGCCAAGCCATGATATCACCAGGGAGTTCTCACAATTCTTAGGAGCTATGTCTCTGTCCCAGCTTCTGCTCGGGTCCTGTTCTCTGCAACTCAGAGCTTTCTCTTTCGGTTATGGCCTTGGCGAGGTTTCTCAGATGCTCCTCGGCATCAAGCTCACGGCCTTCAGTTCGTGACTCGCTGCAGAGCCCCGTGCATCTCCCTTGCGAGCTTACGCTCCCTCTTGTCTGGTGTCTCCTCTCCGGTGTGTATCCCTCTTACCTTGGAAGGTTTGCCGACCTATCCTGTTCCTTCTATCAGAAGGAAGCTCAGGTCTGTAGGTCCTTGCGGTACTTCGGGTTGACAACCCATGTTTCCATTCATGGGGGTGGTTGATAATTCAACCACCGGTCCTTTCTTCATTAACTGATTTCTCTCCTTGGGATCTGAAGGAGGTTGTCATCCTCACCAAGGGAAATTTGGGGTTATTTGATATATGAACCCTCTTGTATAGTTTTCACATTCTTCCTCTAGTGATATCATGGCCAGTACTTTCAAGGCTTCACCCCCACAGTCAGTTATTGGCAACTCAAACAATAATACATTTACATTGTCCTCATGCATTAGCATGGTAATTCCTATTTTATGATTAATTACAAATTGGGGGAAACAAGGTGTTACAATTCCCTCCCCCTGAAAGGAACACTGTCCTGGGTGTTCTTTCTCGAAAACACCTGTCATGCCTTTCTCATTTAGCCACTTCAGAAGTTTTGACCTTCGTCCTCGGTCAGGTCCTCTTTCAGGATCTTAGTCTTCGTCATCTGCCTTCAATAATTCCTGGACAACAAGCACATTAGTCACAATTTTGTGCGAAAACATCTTACTGTTGTTCAAAATTCAAAAGGAAATTTTCATAATCTTAGCACAATACTTATCTATGCAGTTTGTGGATCTGTATCCACATGGTAGTTTTGTTATCCATGCTCATCGCTTTCCTTGACGTACCCATTGGGTGCATGATTCCAATTCAATAGTTCACAAGAGCTATCGTGATTTCATCTTCCTTTCCAAGGTTTTTCCGCACGGGAAACTACCCACTGTGTGCATGATCCCAATAGTTTACAAGAATTATTAAGGTCTCCTCTTCCTTGCGGTCACTCACTCTCCAGGCCCAGGCTCAGACATCCCCTTCACTGCTATACAGTCCCTCGGGCGATCCATCTTGCCCTGCCAAGGTTTTCTCGCACAGGAAAATTTTAGAGACTCTATCGAGTCTTACAGTCGAGCTGTCTCTCAGACTTGCTCTGCCGAGGCATACCTCCGGCTTGTGTTACCTCAACACAATAATTTTCAGGCGATCATGGCCTATCACGGGGTTTTCATGGCTCAATAGTAGCCTTTTTTTTTCATCATCTTCAGCTTTGACAGCCTTCATCTGTTCCTTCTGGACAGATCTTTTCTTCTCACCTGTGTCACAAGTATACAACATTCGTGAGACATCATTATAATTTCCATCTTTCAGAATTTTATTGCAAATCTGTCACCCACAGATTTTCCAATCTCACGATTTGTTTTCATATTTGTTCCGCACAGGGACCAGATTCATAATTATGGGACTTTCCTTCCCATAACGGTTTGGCTCAACAGGCAATTGGCCTTCTTTATGGGCTTACAATGCTGCCATATCCAAGACCCCTTTGCTTCCTACACTTTCAACTTCAATCGGCCAAACAACTTGTTAGCTTTTCCATGCATATACATTTTATTGCACCTTTACAACATCGTCACAACAATTTCAGAATTGTGCATACTTAACAATTAAATTACTTTCTCAAAAAGGAAATACCATTCCTTGCAGTTTGGCTCATCAAGCAATCGGTCTTCCTTATGGACTTATAACATTACCATATCCAAGACTTTTTCTTCCTGCAATCATTCCTCGGCTAATCAAATTGTTAGTTCTCATGCACATACATTTTTATCGCACCTTTTCAATTTCATCACAACAATTTCAGAGTTGTGCATACTAACAATCAAATTCACTTTCTCAAAAGGAAATACCATTCCTTGCAGTTTGGCTCAGCAGGCAATCGGTCTTTCCTATGGGCTTACCTCACTGCCATATCCATGACCCTTTTCTTCCTGCAATTCATTCTTTCCACAGCCAAACAAACTGTTAGTCTCATCTCAACATACCAAGCTTTTCAAAACGTAATTCAACATTTCAAAGGGTTTTAACAAATGTGCCAATATCCATGGCCACATTCATACCCAAATGCACTCTTGCATTGATTTCAAGTTTGTCACACTTTATGACAGGTTATTGGCCATGGGGTGTTGGAATTTAACCAACCTTTTCCTCATATGGTTTATTCGTTTTCTTTCATTCTTACAACAAGACCATACTGCCTGCTATAGGCCGATCACGATCCCAAATCAATACACATGAACTCAAAATTTTCACATGAATGCTTTTACGCATTCCTTGATTGGTCAATGCATTCATGACATATCGGTTCATGAATTCTCCCAATGGTTACAAACAGTGTTTACTACCAGAGGGTCATACCTCCATTATTCAGGTTCTCCTTCCCGAATCATACCTTACTTGGGTATCCAAGGCATACAACTGCCTTTCAAAGTTCATTTTTTGCTTTTAACTCTTGCCAACTACTTTTACCCTTTGGGCCTTTAGCCCCTTCTTCCCACAAGGCAAGGTACAACCCTTCCGAGTGTGGTAAATCCCAATGCCCGAACAAAGGTAGGGGGGAAATGAGAGGAATAAAAATGGAAAGTGGTAAGTATGGAGGGAATGAACGATGACCTTTCATAGAGCCACCTAGTGGCAACCCATCCTAAAGGGAGATCAACTTACTAAGGCATCATGTCACCCTTCCATGTATGAACAAGTTAAAGAGCATAATTTCCAAGCAAACGTTATGAAATGAAGGCGAATTCAATGCAACATATTCAAGTGCTTCAATAATCAGAGTGACACATACCATGATACCCGAACTCATTACCTCATGGAACAAGACTTACTGCTACTTCAGGACCAGGTTGGTGGGATGGATACTGCTGCTGCTGATAAATGGGCTGCATTGAAGAAAAGAGGGGCCCTCCGGGGCCATGCTCAAGTCATTCGGCTCTCGGCACTCTATGTCTAGTACTTGCGGGCCTCGAGACATGATCTCCTTAGTTATCCCTAGGGTTGGGGATAACAGTACCATTGCTGTCCTAAATTCTCTTATTGCAGGTCTGATCTTCAGATCTGGTTTTCATGTGTTTTGAGCAAGTTTTATGGCTGTTTCATTATGCTGATTTATTGGGAAATCCTTGCTTCATTAGTTGAAGTTGATCTGTGCTTGTGATAAACACTTGTACACTAGCCCTAGTTGTTCCAAGGATTGGAGTTGTGATTTCACTTGGGACAAGTCACCGATCTACTTGATTTGTTGGCTGATTTGTTATTTGAGGTGTGCTTTAGGATTTGTATGGATGACTATTCTTGGTCTTAGAGAGTGGTGACAGGTTAGAAGGTGGTTCCAACATTACACCTTGGAAGTATAATTTGTAGATGTTGTTGGAGGAAGTTGAGCTTCGGGTGTTTGTTGAGAAAGAGGTTATTGTTCCTACCAAACTTGTTCAATTCGCCAATTACAAGAAGAAAGAGGCCAAGTCATAGTGAATCATGCTTGATTTGGTGAAGTATTATTTGATCCCTCATATTGTAGGGAAGAAGATGACTAAGGAGACACATGATGCTTTGATATCTTTGTACACGAGTGTGAATATTTCTTGCAGGATGCACATGAGAAATAAGTTCTTTGAGATTCGCATGGGTGACATAGAGTCCCTAGTTAGTTACTTGATGAAGATCATAGAGTTGAGATATTAGTTGGCTGCCATAGGGGTGAAGGTTGAAGATGAGGAGTTAGTGTCCAATGGCCCATTGCTTTGAATGAGTTTTCTCCATCTTGGAAACCCTTTGTCTAGGGTATTTGTGCCTGTGAGAATATGTCCTCAATTGGAAAGCTTTGAAATGACTTTGTGCAAGAAGAAAGAATGTATGAATCAAGGAAGGAGGACCCATGGAGCGTTGGATAAGTGTTGGATGAGGGCTGGCTTAGATCGAAACCAACTGGTCAATTCCGGTCAACCACCATTTTGGATCCTACCAGAGGTGAATTGGTTCGGTTTGGCTAGTGTTGATAATTATGTTCACGACTCTAGTGGGAACATTTGAAGGCCACTACGGATTGGCCCCTATGGGCCCATCGATGCTATCCGTTCTCTAGGGGACATTTTTTGGAAGTTTCTCGGTGTAGACAATGCTATTGATTTGAGGACAATAATGACTTATGCTTCTTCCCTTTATAGCGTATCATGCTAATATGTTGTGATTGTATTTATAGCTGGCTACCTACAATACGTAGGGTTTTCTTTTTCTTCTTGTTCCCTTAGCTTCAGGTTCTTCTATTGTACTTTTTGGAGATGACTTTTACACTTCCCTTTTTGCCATTTTGGTATGTTTTACTTGCCAATCCCATTGACCTATTTTGGTCATGAGTGGACATTGATATACTTTCTTTTGTTATGGACTAATAATGCAATGGATGTAAAATATTGAATTTCTATGAAAACAAAAACTTATATTGTCTCAAAACCAATGTTTTAAAACTTGGACTTGGACTCGGAATTGGTCAAGGGTCAACTCGGACTCGGAATCGGTCAAGGGTCAACTCGGACTCAGACTTGAACTTGGCCATGACTTGGACTGATCTGATTTTAATGACACGGTTTACTAAAAAATATTTAAATTTTAATGAAAAAAATATATTTTAAGGATTCCAAACCATTAGGAGACAAAATATGCAAAGTCTGGTCATGTATTTACCATGTAAGGGTGAATATATCAAAATGGAATCGAGTGCAATACATATCAGCAACAAAATACATAATCAATGAGGCTCAAATGGCCTCTAGACTCTAGAGTCCAAAAAACATGGTACATGCTACTGGCCTACTACATAGTATATAGTACAAATCATTGATCAACATGATCAATCATCAAACTCATCACCACTACTAGAAATGGGATACTTAGCATGAGCTACAAAATCATCCTCTAGCTCAAAGTCTTTGGACTCCTCAGAGTCCTTAAGGACATCTGCAAGTGCAGCAGTAGTACTAGAAGAAGCACAAGTTGCGTGGCTAGTGCTTGCAGGTGCCATACCCGGTAGGGTTTAGGTTGCTAGGAATTAGGTTTTCTGCTTTCTTAAATTGATTTTTCCATGAAAAGTGCACCGTGTTGGGGTCCTTGACCAACTCAGCCAAGTAGGTACGGACTTGGTCGAGTTGTACCAGTTTGTTACCAAACTGGTCCCCCGAATTGAGTAGAGGGGCAAGTTGACTCGATCAGGGGTCAGCTCGGTCAATTCGGCTGAGTCCAAGTCTGTACAAACTGAATTTTAAACTATACTCAAAAGAGAGTAATAATGTAACTGGTCATCCTCTTTGGAGTACGGTGAGTGTAGGGATGGACTATTTTCAGCTGCAAAAATAGATATTCAAATACCATGGAAGATCAGATTAGGAGATTCTTAAAGAATCTATTATTCAGAAGTTGTGGGCATCATTCTTATTTAGCAACAATAACATGGACCTGCTAGTAGACTCATTTTTGTCATTGTTGCCAGATCTGTTTAAGCTCATCATTTTTCAATGAGGTTTACAGTGATGGATCTGATTGCTAGAAACAATTCTATTTCTATGATCAAATCCTGTTGGAGTAAGGGGAAAGGGGACATCTCTGAAAATGCTGCAGTCTAGTGTACTTATGTCTAGGTTGAGTACTTGAGATCCATTTTTTAAAAAAATATGTCCATTAGTTAAAGATTACAGGTATAATTATCGAGGATTCTGGTTTGTTTTATACACAGTAATGATTATAGAGAGAAGCTTATTATCCCATAACTAATCTGAAAGGCTTTGTTGATTTCTATCAGATTTATTTTAAGAAGTCTTGGAAGTTAGTGGGGTGCAATATGTATTTATTTCTGCTGATTGCAATTGTCTTGTATGCTATTTATGACAAATATTTCTTTATTTTGAATTTACAGGGCCTGGTGAAACTTGCTGACTTTGGCGTTGCAACAAAGCTAACTGAGGCAGATGTTAATACTCATTCAGTTGTTGGGACTCCTTATTGGATGGCACCTGAGGTATCGTACAATTAAATGTTAATAAAGATCAAATCTATTTGATTGTATTTTCTGAAGAGTTTATCTTCGAGTATACTTAGAACATATGTTTGTTAAAATTTTCAATTCATGATATGGATCTGATTCCTAGGATCTAATACTAAATCTGAATCAGAGCAACTTTAGAAATATCGATCAAAATTTCTTCTTTTTGGAAACATAAACTGTACAATAATATATCAGGGTAAGGGACACAACATATCTAAGTTTTAGACTGATCTGCCAAGTATTGAGCAATATATCTGAGTATTCTTCTCGCTGAAATAACAAAACCAGGTAATGAGAAAATGTTTTTTCAAAGAAAGAGTTATAAATCAGTCATAAAATTTATTTATGGAAAACCAACTCTCCTATTATGGTAGCCCCATTCAGGAGATAAACATATACTAAAAAAATATTTAACATGCATAAAGTAATCTTGTGTGGATCCCAGAAATCGTCTCTAGAGATGGAACCTTATCTCTTAGTTATGTGAGCAATCTCAAGGGGATCTTAAGGGATTCTTTCGTGATGTGGCATCCTCACATTTAGTGATACAAAAAAAATGATGACTAATCACTAGTCCAACCACTATTCTAAAAATAGTAACTCCTAAAAAATAGGAAATGATGCCAAATGAAGGAAATGATGAGGAGAACATATCTAGAGCAACAAACTGATATTTCCTCTTCGTGAGGCACATTTTATCCACCACACCAAGCTTGTCTCTCAGCAACATGAACTTTCTCTTTTCTAGGGGTTTTGTCAAAATGTCGGCCAACTGTGAATTTGAAGGATTATATTATAGGATCCCTAGTCTCCCATGTAACTTGTACTGTCAGCAATGATACCTAATCTCAATGTGGTTAGATCTATCATAGAAAACTGGTTTCACAGAGAGCTTAATGCAACTCTGAGTGTCACAATAAATGACACTGGGCTCTAGCATCACATCGGTCAATTCATCAACTAATTTGTGAAGCAAAATTGTCTCACAACTTGTAGAGGAAATTGCAATGTGCTGTGGTTCTGCAGGGCTGAGGGCAACTGCTGCCTGTTTCCTACTGAAGCAAGAAATCGTACTTGGACCTGTGCTGAAGCATTGGCTGAAAGTGCTCTTCCTTGTGCCTATATCTCTTGTCTAATCTGAATCAACAAAACCATGAAGAAAACAGTAACCATTTCCTGTGTATTGCATGGCATAGTGAATGGTTTCCTCTATATATCAGAGCACATGCTTAGCATCTCTCCAATGAGATTTCTTGGGCTCTACTATCGATTGTCTCAATGTATTCAGTACAAAACATATATCTGGCTTGGTATTTACTAGGTATATAGGTGACTCAATCATATATTGATATAAAGTAGGATCAACCAACTTTGTATCCTCATTACAAGTTAATTTCAGATCTGGAACCATGGGTGTAGAAATCAGGTTGCAATCCAACATCTTAAATCTCTTCAGAATTTCTAAAGTATGCACAAGAAAGTAATGAAACAAACCAATGTCCTTCATGTCAAACTCACTGTTCAATTTCTTCTTTCACCATGAGATGAGCTGATTAGAGTTTCCTGTAATACTAAGGTCATTTACATACTGGACCAAGACAAGTAGATTGAATTTATCAAATATGAAATAAATATTTGAATATTTAGAAGTCTTGGAAAACTCCAATTTGTGTCAATAATCATCAATCTTGGCATACCACACCTGTGGTGCCTGCCTTAATTGACAAAAGGCTTTCTTTAACCTGCAAACCAATGTTATCAGAAACGAATTAGTTTTGCCAAAACTGGCCGGTTCTACTGGGTGTAGAATGCTCACCGGTACAAATCAAGTGCCCAAATGGAATTGACTGGTTTTGGCCTGAACTGGTCCAGAACCAGTATGAATCGATCTGGAATTGGTCAGAACTGATCGGTTCAAGCCAAAATTAGTTAGAACTGGCCGGGTTAACCAGTTTTGCACCGGTGCTATTCATCCAAAAAGACCAAAAATTTGGATGATTGTTTAGTTTGATTTGTTTTCAGAGTAAGTTTTGGACTTTGTAGGCCATTTAGAGCCTCAATGTAGTTGTATTTTGCTTCGGATATTTGTTGCACTTGTTGCCATTTTGCTATATTCACTCTTACAATGCTATATACATGAGAAAACTTTGCATATTTATGTCTAATGGTTTTGATTTGCATGGATGTACATGCATATATATTTTTAATGAAAATTTGAATATTTTAAGTATTTTTTGGTTGACTGGTGTTTGTGTTCGGTTTTTTACCAGTATTGGTCTGATTCTTGTTTTTGGGTTAGATTGGTTGGACCATCGGTCTGGTTCTGATAACATTGTTGCAAACATGGGTGTCTTGTTATTTTACCTGGTTTCTTTGAACCTCTTCTCCATTTTTTTACATCAGTGCTTAGTAGGTTAAAAGGAGTTCTTTATTCATATTCAGAAGTTGAGTTCTTGGTTTGGAGGGAGAGCACACCACCATGGGAGCGCACTAGGCATGTGTTGGTATGTGCCTACTTATTCTTGGACTAGGAGGGTGCACTTGTTGCATAAAATATCTGGAGTGATATTGCATAAAAATATGTGGAGTTGGTAAGTTATTTTCCAACAAATATTCTAGTTTGCCGAAATATGATGTAGTGCCTACTGTATCTTTGATTTTTTAAGAGTGTCTTAATTAGGAATCTTGTTACCTGCAACAGATAACAAAGTTCTTAATAAACATAAGTTGACCAGATGTAGAAAGGAACAAAGCCCTTACTTAAAAAATATTTACTTGGGTGGGTGGTTGAGGGTAGAGACGATGATTGAGGGTGAGAGCGACAACAACTGAGGGTAGAGATGATGACTGAGGGTGACAGAGACAACAACCAAGGGTAGAGATGGCGATTGAGGGTGATTGGTATGGTCTCATGATGGTCGGGCAACAAGCCTGTAAATGTATGGTTGTACGATCACGTGAGGTTGTGGTGTCTAGCCATGGTCGTCTACATTCTTCTAAGCAAGGTTGTGCCAGGTCTCCAAGTGGGATCGTGGAAAACACAATAGTTAGTTTGCTAGTGTGTAATAATGAAGATTAGGGCCAAGTATATGCCCATAGGGATCAGTCTCAAGATAGATATATACTTGAATTTTTTCCATTAGACTCACGTGATTTGAATGGATCAGTTTGGAATATTATTCATTTGTTGAGTGCGAAGTTTGAGGGGGTTGCAAATCAAAGGATTAAATTGCAGGAAGAATGGCATCCATTTCCCTTGAATAATGTGTCAAAATCGAGTGTCTTGAAGAGGGAATTGATTGTTAGTCTGAGTGTAGATTTAGAGATATAGATGGTGGAGGCGAGTTAGGAAGTGCAAGTTGATGAACCTTCAAAAGAGTTAGCGTTGGTATCGAAGGATCCAATGCTTGTTGTAGAGATCATGGGTGGGGTTGAATTTATTGAAGTGGGTGTAGAGAATCTTCATATTTATGGGGTTCTCCTTGTTGACAATAATACTACACCGTTTAAGAAGGTGGATTCCTCTGCTCATGTGCCATTGGTTGGGTTGGGTGGTGGGTCTAAACCCCAGACCAACCTTGATTTTAGGGGTGATGGGGATTTTAATTTTTTTTGACCATTAACAAAGAGTATTTGAAAGGGGGGCAAAGTCTTGAGCATCATAGGGTGATTTTGTATTTTCTTCGCCGTATGTTAGATGAAGATGCTTTTGATAAATGGTGTCTATTGAATCGAGAAGCGAAGGGGGTCTCTTTGAATTCCTATTGGGGTTTGGGATTCATATATGTTTGCCTTTTATTCTAAAGTACTAGCTTGATAAGTTTAGAGGTACTGTACTTTGAACATTGTGGGTTCATTGGCTTATGGTCAATTATGGAGGGAAGATTTTAATCCAGAGGAATTAGGGCAAGTGCGCCATCCTTTGTGGTTGGAAATCCCTTCACTTCCAGCTGACTTACGACCTTTTGTAGACTTGTTTACCAATTAGTTTGGTAAGAATTTGATCTTGGATGGGTGACACAATTCATTTCGAGCTAATCCTAGGGTATGCATGGAAGTTGATCCCACTGTTAGCTTTGCATGTCGGGTCTAGGATCACCCCGTCCACAACTTTCTACACTGGAAACCCCCTCAGAGTGCTTCCTAGAGTACAAGTATTGTAGTTTTGATTGCCCCTATAAGCAAGGTTGGTGCATTAGTTTATTTTGGCCAAGTGGCTGAGGAGGATGGTTGTCAAGCCAAGGGTGATGGGCCTATGTTGAGTTTGTCGCAGAATTTCGGGGGTAGATCCAGTGGGGGTGTAGTTCAAGTGCCTTCCAAGAGTGCTAGGGGCTTGTCCTATAGCTAGTTTGGGATCCCACCTCTAGAGGTCTTATTGATAGCCCCCAGAGTTAGAGCATTGTACCGTCTTCTTCAGTGGGCCTCAATGATCAACCTCAAAGCATGGAGGTTGACGATGGTTGGGAGGTCAAATCTAATAAGTAGAAGTTAGCATTGTCTCTTGCCCCTTTGGATAAACTTGGCATAACAATGACCCCTGCCCCTTGAGGGAAGTCTTTAAAGGAAGCTGTGACCCTTTCTCTTGATAAGGGTGCATCTTCTTTGGGGAATATAATAGTGAGCAACAAGTGTAACATGTTGGGTAACCCTCTCTTCCTTGAATGAAACTCTCCCATATTTCTTGGAATGTACAACGGATAACGATCGTAGGTTGTAAGCAATTTATTTGTGTAGTTCTTCAAAAAGCAAATATGGATGTGGTCTTCTAACAAGAAGTCAAGTTAGCCAGAGCTCGGATTTGAGCTTCGTCACTGCATGAGTTGTGCATGGAATTGTCCTTTTTGGATTATTGATCATGTTTAGGGAGTATGGTACTTGCTCTTCCCTTCTATTTGTAGAGTTTTGTTGTAGCGCATGGTTTTGATTTAGATAATAGATCCGTGTAGATCACTCTTTTGATTCAGGGGAGGTTGTTGGGGTTTTTCTTAGTGGGTGCTCCCAACATCAATTTGGCTTGCACTTGTCTTTGGGAGTGGATGGCCTCCTCCCTGATGGATGCATAATGGATTATTGGTGTGGATTTTAACATGGTCAAATGGGAGGGTGATTTGGGTGTTGTGTATGTGCAATGGTTTGTGGCTCAAAAAAGCAAGCTTGGTGGAGATGCAAGGCTACTCTTTGGCTCTTTGATCCTAGCTAGGGGAAAAAAGGACTTGATTATGGCGACTGTTATCTCCTCAAATAAATTGGTGGAAATTTTGCTTTTGAGGTGATAGGTTGTGGTCCAAAAAATTTATTCCTAAATTTTTGTAGGTAGGTTAGAGAGTCTATTTTCTGTAAATAAGCTCAGAAAGAATTATTGATTTGGTTTGGTCAAGCAAAAGTCAGAATCTCAGGTTTCGGTGGTTTAGGCGAGCTTGAAACACGCTCATTAACCACCGAAAGTCTTTGTTCCCGGTAGTTAAGAGGGCAAAGCAAAAGTGCAGTTAACCACTGAAAACATTTCAACAGGAAAAATGAAAAGCCCGTGCTTTCGCACGAGCCAGTTGTCAATTGGCGCAATGATGGAAACGTAACCGCCGAAAGCTCATGAAGGTGGTAAGGTATGCACGTTCTGGTTATATCTATCCGAAAATTGAGATCCTGTTGTCCTTTCAACTGCATTTGTCTTTTCAAAATTAAGACTCGGAGATGATTCAGAAATTCATGCGTGTCTCCCGACTAACAAAAATGATTAGTCACGTAGCCTCTCGCCATTTCCAGTCATGAGTACACAATCCATCATGACCTCGTTAAATCTCTCATTTAATCTTCATTCATTATCAATTTGAATTCGGGTTTTATTGAGATAGTTTTGAGTTCGTGATTTCATCAAACAAACGCATTTCCAGAGATCATAATCCCGTTTCCTGTGGTGATCGTTGAGCGCAGTTAGAGTCCAACAAATCGGTCTCAAGCCAATTGTCATACCAATTAAGCCATGTCGATTCATCAGGCAAGTTCAAAACCCATCTTGTTTCAGTTTAAATGAATATCCCACCGAAACTCTAAATTTTCGACATGCTTTCAGTCAGTTTGTTGCCTAAACTCGGTTAGGGTTTCAGCTTTGTGATCCGAACTCTGTGTCACCCTGTCCCGTTTGCTCTTCTACGAGTCATACTCTCTGTCATCCTAAATCATAGTCTTTGTCTCCCTTGTACGCAGTTTTCCTTAATCACAGGTACAGTCAGCATTTGCCAATGCCGAAAGCAGGGCCAGTTCTGAGGGATGAAGTGGATGGATTTTGGTACCTTGAGGCGCACCCTGATGTGGCCGAGTTCTTCAAGCAGACTGGAGTGTATACCTATTGTGAAAAACAACAGATTTTCATCAACAGGTGTCCGAGACTTTTGCTAGCTCGTATGATGGAAGAACAACAACAGTGGGAAATGAATAGTTTGTGGTTGATGAGGCAGCCATAGCTGAGTTCACAGGTCTTCCCAAAACAGGTGATTGTTGGTTCAAATCAATGGTACCTTCAAACATTGAGTTTAGGTCCTACTTACAGCCTCTGCATAAAGATCTTACATGGAAAAAAGAAATACCAATGTCTTATCTGGAACCTAAGTGGCAATCTCTCTTGAAGGCTATCTTTGTTTATATCACCTGTGAAGGTAGATACAACAGAGTCATGTTCTACCACTTCAAGCTTTTAAATCATTTCATAGGGAGATCTCCCATCAATTTACCATTTTACTTGCACAAAGCCCTCACGAAAATGTCTAAACAGGTCAAGGCCAAGCCCACTAAGGTGGCAAGCAGATTGTCTCATCAAGGACTCATTACTCTTATTGTCAAAGAGTCGTTGAAGAAAAGGCAGGTAGATTGGAACTATTTCCTTTTCTGGAATGAATTCCAGAGTGATTGGCAACAACAAGAGAAGGGTAAAAAGGCTGCCACTAAGAAGACTATTACTCCTAAAAGCAGTCATAGAAAACGGAAGGGTATCTCACCACCAAGAGATCCGATAGAATCATCCTCTGTTAAAAAGAAAAGAATCAAAAGAAAGTTATAGTTTGAGGGTGAGTAGTCCAAGGACCCTGCTACAGGAAGTAACCCTTTAAATCTACCCTATAGTGATTCAGAGCCAGAACAAGAATTAGCAGAGACTGTACAGGCTGGACAAGTTGCAGACGATTGTTCCAACTTACCTTCACCAACCCCTCCAGAGGCACACAGTCCACCAGTGGCAAAAGCCTCTTCAAGTAAGCCTAAAGCATCTAGGGCACGGAAAATCAATAAACTCCTGCAACAAGTTTATGAAATGGAAGTCTTGGAAAGAGTTATTAAAAAGGCTAATACAGACTTGACTGAAAGAAATGCAGAGCTTTTCAAAATAAACCAAACCCTCAAAGAGAAGCATGACAAGATCAAAGACAGGAACAGGGTATTGATAAGGGAGAACATGAAGCTGTACAGACAACTTAGAATTCTGAGGTTGAAATTAGAAGAGTTTCAATCGCCAGCACAGGAGCAAACCGGTTTGGAGACTCTAGCTAACTTAGCTACAACCATGGTAGATACACCAGAGCCTTCCACACAGCCAGTTGAAGTTCGCAGATCTGCACGAATAAGGGCTGCATCGTCCAAAAAACCTTGAACACTCAGCAAGGAATCAAGGTAATCTTTTTTGCAAATTTTGAAGTTTTCTCAAAGCTGAAGTTTCAGTGGTTTAGGCGAACATGATGACTGTTCATTAACCACCGAAAACAGAGCTTTCGGTAGTTAATCCACTCAGGAGCCTTCTAGGTTAACCACCGAAAGCCTGTCACTGCCAGAATGATCGAATTTTTGCACAGATCGAAGTTTTTTGAGTTGGAATGGTTTGAAACCGCTTCGAWTGCATATTTGATGAATTGTCAAGTCAGATCCAATAGCTATTTTTGATGGATAATGGAAAGAAGAGGTGTTTCAAACGTTTTTGGTACCTTTGACAAAGGCAGAAAATCAGGATGCTTACTCACATCAACAAATTCGAATTTGCATCTCTTGGAAGAGTCATCACTCAGCCTTGGAAGGCTATCCTGCACTGCACCATTACTCTACAAGAGATGAAGACCATGAAATCTGGGATTGACCTCATTTTTGGGAATCATTCCATATCTTTTGCAAACCAAATTTTGACTTTCTATCTTTAGCATATTTGATCCATGCTTTCAGGATCTCAAAACTGCATTGTAAAGCTATAAAGCTAAAGGTAGAATAGGAACTAAGCGTTCGATTTTGGAGACTATTTCGTATTATGTACTTAAACTTCTCATTTTCAGATTAAGTAATACAAGCTTCTTTTGCCATAACTTGTTCAGATTTCATCTTCTTATCTATTCTGTACTTGCACCTGGATATTATATTCATACTGTTATGCTTGTTTATGCCCGATAACTGTCATCTTATCATTGCATTCATAAGTTAAACTTTGCAAGTATTCATGTGATTATTGTAATTGGCCATTCATATATGCTTTATATGTGATTCTGCTGATATAATAGTTATTTCTCCATACATCCCTTTATTTGTAAACTCTCTGAACATTTGTGGTTGAAAGCCTTGTCCATCTAAATGTGTTCATGCATGTTTTGAGTGAGAAATGATTCAATCATCCGACTTGATCCAAACCCACACATTTTATTGAGAAAACAGTTACCAAAAGATTAAGTTACCAGGCATCTCTGACTTATAGCCTAGGAGAGTTTCCTGGAGTGATAACAGCGACAGATTCACTTGGTTTGATTTTAGACAGGGGAAGGATAGGGTTCATGCGAGACATGATTGGGTGTATGGACCATGGGACGATATCTCCTTTTCTTGGAGCATGCGACCGATTGATGTGTTGATTGATTCTATTGGGTCAGATCATCTCCTCATCTAGAGATATATCTAGGTGAAGCATGCTATAGATTCAAATCCCTCATCTTTGTATAAGATGATTGTTTCATGCTTGGATTCGTTTGACATTTTAGCCCTTGTTCATTGGGTGTGGAACCTTGTCCTTTGTCCTAATGGGGATAGAGGTTGGTTGTTGTGGTGGTGGGAAGCTACTATTTGGGCATATGATGTCTCGCAAGCGTAGTCAGGAGATCCAAGAGGCTAGGCAGAAGTTGGGGGAGGTTTGTATTTTTTTGGAGGAGGATTTGCATAGCGCTGTTCTTTAGGAGGATGCTTCTTGTTTGGAGTTGGTGGTGCATAGGGCAGAGGAGTACATACCCAAGGGGCTGGGATTTGGGCTTGCTTTTAGTGGATTTATGAGGGGGATGCTCCAAATTCCTCTTTGATTGTTTAAAGAATAAAATGGTACCTGATAGGGCGCTTGGTTGACATAGAGTTGATGGTTCTCTTGTAGAGGACTTGATAGAGTTTCGAGGTATGTTTGTTGATCATTTTTAGAATATTTTTTCTCCTTCACTTTTGTTGGATTTAGTTGTGGCTGCTAGGGATGCGTGCTACAAGGTGATATCGCATAAGGTTCCTATTATAGACCATGATAGATTGGAGAAAGAGTTTACGAAGGATGAGCTTTTTGCAACATTGGGCACTGTGAAGAATGGGAAATGCCCCGGGATAGATGGATTGTTGTGTGCGTTCTAGAAGACCATGTGGGATACTATAGAGGATGATTTCCATTGCCTGGATTCTAAGGCCTTTTCCACAAGTTGTCTGACAAAGTTCTTAAAAGAGGGAGTGATTAAACTTATTCCAAAGAATTCTGGCAGATATTTGATTGGGGGTGGCATCATATTACTTTATTGAGTGTTGCCTGTAAAATCACGGCTAAGGTTATGGTGTTGGGGTTGAGAGATGTAGCTAGGAAGATTGTGTGCAGGGAGCAAATAGGTTTTGTTCAGGGGTGGTTTACTCTTGATATGATGATCTAAGCATGGGAGGCTATTGAGTGGGCCAAGGAGATGGGTCAATAGGTTCTTTTCATGAAGATTGAATTTGACAAAGCCTATGATCGGATTCACTAGTCATTCATTACTTGTATGTTGACTTGCCTAGTTTTTTCCTTGTGTTGTCTTGGGATGGTCAACATTCTCTCTCCTCCGTGTCTGCGTTCGAGTGAACAACTTCTTATTGCCATGTTTTCATCTTCACAGGTCTATTAAGACAGGCTGCCCCTTGGTGCCCTATCTTTATGTGTTGATAGTTGATGCCCTTGGTTATTTATTGGAATTTGCCTATTTACAGGGTTGGTTATTGGGTATGTCTTTTCCGGATGGTTCAAAGATGGTAAACAATCATTTTGTAAATGAATCACTCTTGTTTGTATGAGTTGGTCAAGATTTGGTGGTTGGTGTTAGAAGCTATTTGTTTGTGTTTTGTGAGGTCTCTGGAGATACTATTAGTGATCATAAAACTGATTACTGGTTGGTTGGTTGTGATGAGCCCTCTGCTTGGATTCCTCAACTTGGTCTTTTCTCTGTCTTGGGTTATTGTCAGATATCTTGGCATTTCATTTGGTGTTGATTTGTCTCTAGTGGCTATGTGGGAGTGGTGTTTGGAGAGGTTGCAGCAGACGCTTCTCTTTTGGCAACACAAGGACTTACCATTTGCTGGTAAGTTGACTATGGTGGGTAGGCTTTTTCAAGCTTCCCATATCTATTATGTGTCTTGCTGGCTTCCTAGTAGGACTTGGTTTTGCTAGTTGGAGTAGCTCCTGCATTCATACTAGTGGGCCAAGTTTTGTTGGCCTTGAGGGCTGCCTTTGGTCCCTTGGGATGTCTGTATTATGCCCAAGGAGGAGGAAGGCATTGGGTTGATTGATGTGGCAAATCAAGGGAGCATTTTGACAACTAAGTGGTTGGTTAGATGTTTGAAGGGGTCTTGACTCTTCTCCTAGGCAAGGCTTGTTGTGGCATCAAGGGTTGACGACGCAACATGTTGGCAAAATCAGGGGGTTATTCGGTTTATGTGATATGGTTTCATTGCCTTAGAGCTTTAGATTGAGGGCTACTTCATTCTCAAAAGTATTTGGACAACATGGAGGGAGGTTGTTGGTTTGGTACGGTGGCAGATGTCAAGCAGTGGAGCAGTGTGGGATTTGGCCTGAAGATTGATTTGGCTCTGGAAGGTGCAAGGCACATGTATTGCGGATTTGTCTCGTTTCCAGGCCTAATGATTGAGGAATAAAATATTTTTCTGGAGAGATCTATGGAATGTGGCTACTCGCTCTTGGAAAGATTGGCGATCCCTTGTTTGTGAATATGCCCTTTTGTTTGCTAATTGGCCCACTATTATGGAGATTGTTGGTCTTATTCTGCATGAGGATTGTTCATTACATAAGAGGATTTGTTCAAGATGAACATCGACATGCCGGGTCCCTTTTGGTGTGACTGGTAGTGGAGTTTTGGGTGTCCACTAGTTCATTATGATTCTTGGAAATTGTACTCCTTTCTTCATCAATGACATGAGCTTGGGTCAATTCTTAATGCACAATTGTCATCTTCTGATGATGAGAGCTGGTGGATTCAGAGATGGCATAGTGTGTGGTCAATATGAGTGTCTTATAAGTTCCATGTGTTTTCTGGGATGGTGATCTATCAGGGCATTTCTTCAAAGGCTGGTGTGGCTAAGAGTGGCCTCACTTTGCCCTTCGTGCCTCAAGGGGGAAATGAGGCTGGTCTGGCTAAGAGTGGCCTCACTTAGCCCTTCGTGCCTCAAGGGGGAAATGGTGAAGCATTTATTATGGGATTCCCTGTTTGCCAGGTCTTGTTGGGAGCATGTTCAGTCAGATCAGGTAGGTATTCTTCAAGGGCGATTGTATTGGCATGTAGTGTTGTTTGGTGACTTGAGCTCTATAATTCGATCCTCTCTTAGTGGTATTTGGCATTGCTTGAGGATTTAAGCCTTATTTGTCATATGGCAACTCTAGTGAAAGTTTGTTTTTGAAAATGAGGTTCTCTTTGTTTTCCTTTTGTCATATGTGGAAGGAGGAGGTTGTATGCAGTTGCTGGCAAAAAGATTTTTGTTGATCAAGGATGCCAACGTGTTGGATTCTAGTGCCTACTCAAACTTAATAGCTGTTCTTGATGCTTTAAGGAAGAGGATGTAACTACCATTGTATATACCCTTCTGCCTTATGTTTTCTTCTTGTAAATAATTTTTGTGAATATAAGAAGTATTTTTCAAAATAAAAAAAATAATGTGGGGTGGGTGTTTGGCACATATGGACTTGTGCCCATCTACCTTGGCACATGTGGGATGCCTACTTGGGATGTTATTTCCAGAAGCATGATGGGCATGAATTGTTATGTAACTACCTATGTTTAGCACATGGGAGGCACATTAATTAAGGAAGAAATTCTTCATAGGCAGAGCACTCCATGTGTGGACCTTTTATATTAGATTAAGGTGGACTTAGTCTTAGGATTCGGTGGAGCGCTCCATGTGTGGACCTCTCATCTTATGTTAAAGTGGAGCTAGTTTTAAGGTTTGAGGGAGCACTCCCTTCTAGATGCTTCTAATGTAACTGCCTCTCTCTCTTATTCCATAAAAGGTTACGAGGAGTGCATTGCAGCATCATATTGCTGGAGATTGCTTTAATAATAGAGCAAGAGTAGCGTGAAAGATGAGATTGCTAGTTAGAGTACTTTGCATTGTTAGCTTGTGAGAAGCTGGTTTAGTTTAAGCTTGTGAGAAGTTGGTTTGGGTTGAGCTTGTGAGAAGTTGTTTATGTAATCCCTTTTTTCCCATAATAGTAATAGATGTGATTGACAGTGCAAAATGTGTTTGCTGATCTGATTTTTCAGATCTGAATCCTGATCTATCTTCCAGGTTGCTGCTGATTTAGTATGCTGAATTGCTGATCTAATTTTCAGATCTGTTCTAGCTTGTATTTAGTACGCTGTTTGGCTGTTACAGATTTAGCATGCTTATTTAATCTTCAGATCTGCTTTACATTATGTGTAACACTGGGCTGTGCTGACCAGATTTAATTTCCAGATCTGTTTTCTAGACTTCTATTTTTTAGATCTAGTGGCTGGTGCTGGAATGATCTAAGCTTTTAATATGAGGTGTCTACACTGTTGAACATTTCCTACAATGTTTTGGTTTATGTAGATGTGAAGTTTGAATAGGTGTTTCATAAGTTTTCAGATTCAGCTGTAGGGCTGAAGTTGTGTGAGTGCAGATCTGATGTTTTCAGGTGAAATTTTAACTTGTTCTGCCCATGTATCTCAAAACCTTTTAGCTGATTTATGTGCATCTCTTCCTCAATTGCACCATTTACAGATGCAGTATTTACGGCCATTTGATGTAAAGACCAGCGAAATGAAGAAGCCAAGGACATAATGGTTCTAATAATAGTGATTGCAATATAGTGATTACAATATAAGGTTGATCATTTTCATTGTCTCCATCCCCTTCCATTCCTTCCTCCTCTCCTTAGTATGTGCTGTCCACTTCTATTTCTTCATCACTATCATGGGTAGGCCTAGGTCTACGTGAACCTCCCACCACCATCATTATAATAAAAAATGGAACCAAAATGGCACACCACATTGACATCAACATCATGAATGTTGAACCTTGGCCCTTGATAATAAGTTGCTACCTGCCATAGAATGATGGAGGAGAAATGGGAAAGAGTAGGAGAAGAAACTAGTTTACAACACATGCATTTTAATAAAAAACAAAACAAGAAAGAAAAATGGGCACCAAGAGCCTACCTCTTTAGCTCTCCAATGGGCTCCAAGAAAGAAAAATGACCAATTTCCTCCTCCTCACGCACGCGGGCTCAGGGAGTGTTTCGGGGAGCGTTTTTTTCCCTTGGGAGCGCTCAGGGAGCGTCCAGGGAGCGAACGCTCCCTGGATGCTCCCTCAAAAACCAGGGAGCACAGTTTTTGGTGAGGGAGTGCGCTCCCTAAAAACGCTCCCGAAGGGGAGCGTTCAGGGAGCGCACTTGGGAGCACGCTCCCTGAATGCTCCCCTTGTGAGCGCGATTTAGGAGTGGGTTCGAGGGGGGGGGGGTGCTCCCCCGCAGCCTTGAGCCCAACATTGGGGGTTTTGAGGGTTTTGACTTAACAAACCCTAGAGGACGATTCAGTGGTGAAAGATTCCACCTAGCTTGTTCCAAGCTTGGTCTCGGAGATGCAATACTCTCCCACACCATTCTAGTTTGGTTCTACATCAGTG
>JASDQU010735917.1:1120-49821 GCA_032191745.1 Picea mariana | reverse complement strand
TGGCATTGTATTGGCTATCTATATTAAGGAAGTTTTGCTGGGTTTTCTTCCCCTTGAGGGTTTCCCAGGATAAATGCTTGTGTACTCTTGTGATTGTGTTTCTCTCAGTGATCCTGTCTTTGCTATTGTTATCTAGTAAATTGAAAGTAACCTAATAATAGCAGAAACTTTAACAATATTTTCCTTTGGTTTGTGCCAAAGTTCCTTGTCTCCTCTGAATTGAATTAGATCTCTAATAGTTCTTGAATTTCCTGGTAAGTACTTCACACCAATTCGGATTTTTTTGAGTGAAACCGTACCTGTTATACCAGCCTTCTGCCTTTATTGCCTTTCTATTCTGATATGGGAGATGATTTTGTGCCATGTTGAATTTTTCCTTTTCACATATAGCAATAATAACACCGAGAGAGAATAAGAGAGAATGATGCATGATAGGAAATATGAATTCATTACGAAAGAGGTGATAAATACACCATTCAGGTAATAAATACACCGTTCAGATATAATGGACTTAACTCCTTGAGTGTGTTTAACTTACTAATTACGTAGTTACCTTTTTGATGCAGAATGCGCTACCCAGGACACGTCTGCTCCCACCAGGACCTCTCTTCCCTAGGCCCGAAGAGCTAAGTTGCTCCTCAAATCCCTTATCGGGGTTTTTCTATACCCACAGAACTTCTTTTATGACTCCCGTGTTCTATCGGAATTTTCCCGATCGGGAAATCGGCACTCACGAGGTCAAGAGTTTCTTACCTCGTGGATCCCCAATTTCCGATTTGCGATGGCGCTCTCTACACCCTTCAGCTCCCTCCGGCTAACTCCTCGCGCATGTAACCTGCCGGTCCACAAGACCACGGGCCCTCCCCTCTATCAGAGTTTCGGAATTTGCGGATTTGAAATGCGTAGAACTCACGCTCTCGGAATTCCCGATTCTCCGATCCCCGACGCAACCTGGCGTTGACCCGCTGCAAGGTTTGACCTCCTGCCACCTGTCTTATACCATGGCGCTTATGGCCCACACTCTATTGGCGATCGGGAAATCACGTTTCGGGAAATCGCGATTCTTGATGCACTGAGTCACGGACCTCTCCAGATCCCGAACTCCGATATGCGACGCCACCTGTCGTCACCTCAGGGTGAGACTTAACCCTCTGACACCTGTCCTCCACTAGGCGTCTTTAACCCTGTCGGGAAATCGTGGATCGCGATTTCAACATACGCAATGCGCTTGACTCTGGAAATCCCGAAATGCGTAACCCCGACTCCTCGGGATCTCTCGCCACGTGCCCCTCCGATCAACGGTTCCGACCGCGTCGAGAAATCGTCGATCGCGATTTCAATATGCAAGCGTTTCACAACTCCGGAAACCCCGATGCCTCCAAACGTCGACTCACTAGGATTTTCTGCCACGTGTCCTCGTCGATGAACTGCCCAAAGCGCTCGTCGGGAAATCGCGGATCCCGATTCCTTGATGCGAGATTTCTACGCCCTCGGAAACCCCGATATTCCGATGGACTGAACCCCGACGCTCCCTGGCTCCTTGACACGTGTCCTGCCGAGATCAACGGCTGAGATCCTTTCTCGGGATTTCGAGACTTTCAAGTTCTCGAGTCTCTTACCTTATGAAACCCCGACGTCGCCAATATCCTGATGACTCCTCCTCTGCTCGCTGGGGCTTAAACCCTGCGCAACTCCCCGAAATCTGACGGCTGACGGGATTTCGCTAGTTCCCTCGGTGAATCCTAACCGTCGATTTCTCCTCCTTGAGGATTCCTTGAGAACGGCTAAGTGTTATTCTCAGAGCTTGTCTTCTGACACTTGCGCCTGCAACTCTTTGCTTGAATCGTTTCGGCACAGACTCCTGTGTACTTCCTTAACGATGTTGTGAAGGTGCTAAGCCTCCTGGGCTTTTCCACTCTGGTTCCTTCAGAGGGGACTTGTGCGCACTCCTTGCGGCAGCCCTGTAAACACTTCAAGTGTTCAACCTTCTTCGACTCTGCGCAACTCCTGCAGCAGTAGTCCTTGGCTTCCTTTGCTCGGGTTTTCAACTGAGACTTCTTCCTCTGCCTGCGCACTCTTTGCACGGCATCAACAAACCAAATCTACTTCAGAACGAATGAGGGCAAAAGTTCACTCCTGGGCCTCATCGACGCACTCCTTGCGGATGAATTCGACTGCACTCTTTGTAGGAATCTCCTGGCTCAGATAGAGAAACAATTGAAACTCATTCCTCTCCTCTCAGACTTCAGTTTAAACCCTGAAATCACATGCACAGCATATTCAAAGCAAATGCATAACCAGAAAACAACATAAATGAGCACATAAAAAATACACAGAGAACCAACACAACCCAGGGTCTAAATCAAAGCTCATTCCATTAATTCAAACTGCCTGTACATGGGTGTTCTTCATACAATTCTCTGCTTGCTCTGCTCTTCTGAATGCTTTTCCTAATGTTACAATGATACAATGAGGGTGTCTATATCCGTTTTCCCTCTCGAACTCTAAAACTGTCTAATCTGGAAATAAAATCTATCTACCTGCATTAAATCTATTAAATGCCTCCTATCTAATTCAGACAAGAGCGTATGGCTCGAGGTCTGATACAACATACAAAAGGCGCTCCTTCATAAAGGATCATTAAAGACTTGCGTTACAATCCCGAAGCACTTTTCAAAATTTGGGTTTGTTTCTCCAGCTGATCTTTCGCTTGATGTGCTGGCTCGCTTGCTGAGTTGGCGATGCTCCTGCATCACTTTCTACGTGACTTAAGCATAAATTACATTTTTACTTTCACTTAGACTTATTTTATTTCATAAAATTAAAAATAGTTATTATATCTCTTAACACCATCCTTTAATGACTAGCTCGTTAACTTTTTTACCAAGCTTGCCTCATAATTTTACAATCTTGTCCTTGAACAATTGATTGGTGAATATTTCAGTCAATTGAGAACAAATTGGATTCTTCACCATCCAGTGGGTCGCTTCAATATGTTGAAATCCCGCTCCAACCTGTTGAACTCCTATGTCTTCAAAGATGCTTCCTGGAGTGCATTTTTCATCAGTTTTTGATCCAACCAATCTGAATCAGTGAATCCTATCAAGTCAAAGTTATCTTCCTCACTAATTTTCGGTTCTTCTTCTTCTTTAATGGAGAATTGATAACCACATTTATGAGAGAAAAATTAACTGAGTTTTCCACCTTCCATTTATCTTTTATTTCTAGTTGTGCTGGCCTCCTTGGCATGGAAGGTCCTTCCTCCTTGTTCTGTAGTTGCTCTTCCTCTTCTTCCTTTTCTTGTTGCCTCCTTTCCTCTTCTTATTCTTGTTGCACTGGTCCTCCTTCCTCTTCCTGTTGCTGCTGCTGTTTTGGTCCTTCTCCCTCTTCTTGATGCTGTTCTGGTCCTTTCTCATGGTCCTCTGGCTCTTTTTTCACTGGTCCTTTGCACCCGCTCATATCGGTGATAATTGGCTTACTGGTTGCAACTTCCACAGATTCTGGTGGATAATAACTTGTGTCTCTTCTGCTGCACTTGTGAGTTCATTTAAAGCTATGTTCCTATTGACTATGACTTTTCTTTAACAAGGTCATACAATTTCTATGCTTTTGACACTTCATTATAGCCAATAAAATTACATTTGTTACTGTTGACATCTTCATTACATCCAAACACTCTTTGAGTGTTGAACATTGTGTTTTCACCTGACTATATCTTTTCAGGAGGCTTTTCTTCAATCGATTTGGCCAGAGACTTGTTCAACACATGAACAACTGTGTTGATTACCTCAGCCCAAAAAATACTGGGCAACCCTTTGCCTTTCAGGATACACATAGCCATTTCTACTATGGTGCAATTTTTCAACTCCACCACTCCATTTACTTGTGGAGCACAAGCTGTAGTTCTTCCTTATTATTCCATGGACTTTACAGAATCTGGAAAAGTCACCAGAGTACTCACCACTTCTATCTGATCTAAGAACCCTTAATTTCTGACTATACTGGACTTCTACCTCAGTGTTAAACTATTTAAAATAGGAAAGTACATCTGATATCGTTTTTAAATATAAATCCAAATCCTTCTAGAAAAATCATCAATAAAGGTCAAAATACCTTGCTCCACTGAGCGCTTGTGTTGGCATTGGTCCACATAAGTCACCTTAAAGAAGATCCAACAATCAATTTGCTCTCCATGCTCACCCCTTCAGAAGTTTATATCTCTGTTGCTTTCTTGCAAGACATCTCCCGCGAATTGTAGTGTCTTGCTTTAATTGTGGCAGCCCTCTAACCGTTGCTTTATGATGCGAAATTGGAGATACAAAAAAGTAAGGTGCCCATACCTGTAATGCCATAGCATATCAAAGTCAGTTTGTTCAATTGCCGCTTATGCTTCTTGGATGACTGGATTTGCTTCCAACTTATATAAACCATATACTGTAACTCCTCTCTCACCATAATTTCATTGTTTGTCTTGTCCCATATTTCACATTTCTTGTCATCAAAAGTATATAAAACATCTTGTTTAGTAACCCCCTGAGCAAAATTTAAATTCTTTTTAACTCCTCGGACATTCCAGACAGTTTTGATACCCCTGATATAGTGATTTGGCATTCTCAAAGCAGTGCTTCCTTTCCCTTTTACTTCATAAATGGCTTCGTGGGCAATTGACCCATTATTTCCATCACCAAAATCATCCTCCATGCCACCAACTCTTCTCACGCCATCATATGTTTGGTTGCGCCTGATTCCAACTACCAAATATTGGTATGATATGTACTTATTTGTGCAACAACAAACAAGTAGTCTTTTTCATCATGAGGTTTTGATTTCTCACTAACAGATTTAGATTTCCGAGGTTTATTCTTTGAACTACCATTTTTTTGACTATGAGGTTTATGGCAACAGTGTTTTTTAAGATGCCTAAATTTTCCACAAACAAAACAACCTTTCATTTCAGAACTCAAGTTACCTTTATGTTGATTTCTAGTTTCTTTTGCTTCCCATTGCCCTTTTTTCTAAAGCCTCTTTTGGATGTGCTTTCTTTTTCACACAAGTCCAAGTCTTCCTGCATTAACAAACAAAAAAGATTTTCAAGCGTCCACTGTGCAACTTTTCCAGTTTATTTCAAGGAGGTTTTGAAGGGTTTATAGGAAGATGGTAAGGCTCTTAGTGTTAGAATTACCAGCTGCTTATTTTTTATATTAACACCAACCACTGGCAATTCATCACACAACAATCTAATCTTGGTCTGTAATTCTTATACTTTAGTGCCCTCTGCCATATCTGTGGCATAGAGCACATATTTTAAATACATTATATGGGTCTCATAAGCAATTTCAAAAATATTCTTCAACTTAGTTCATGAAGTTTGGCATGTTTCACATATCTGAAATCTTTTATCACAGACTTAGTTCATGAAGTTTGGCATGTTTCACATATCTGAAATCTTTTTATCATAGACTCTGTGTCTGACAATGTTAATATCAATTGGGGCTTTTATTTATGTTTTCAAATTTAGGAATGGCATCTTTTGCCTGATGTGGGTTTGGTTTCTGTCCCATTCACTATTACCCATAGACTTATAGATGAAACTATGTTTTCCATTAAAACTGTCCAGGAAGCATAATTTTTTCCATTCAATTTATAAGATTTTAAAAAAGAATATTGTCTTGACATTGTTTTTAAATTATGAGTTATGGGTTACCTCTGTTTCTCGCTTAACCCTCAATGTATCTTGTTTCGACTTCTGGAGAAACGCTGCTCCGTCTCGCCACTGCTCTCTGCCCTCTGTTCGCTATTAACTGCACTTCCAAACACTAGTTTGCTATGCCAATCTGATCTGAAAATAATACCAATCCCACTCCAAATAAAAATATTGCTTTAAACTAGATTGATATCTTTCAAAAGAAGATATTGATACTTTAGGGACTAATAGATAATTACAGATCTTCTCACAATCATAATATTCATCAAACTATGTCTTTCAGAAAAAACGCACAAAAACACTGTTGCTGTTTGAACTTTGAATACAATAAAGGCTATCTTTCACAGATGGAATTTCTCTCTGAGATGCTTCTCTCATCAACTACACAGGTTAGGGAAAAAAAGGCACAGTGTAGACACAATCTGAAATGATGGTTCTTTTCTTTTCCTTTCCGTGTTGAGTACTCTCTCACGTATTGAATGCGTTTCCTCTCTTCTTGTCTGCACACTTCTGCTGCAATCCACATTTCCTTCAGGGAATTTTCTTCCTTACAGGGGCGGGTCAGTGTGTGATTTTGTTGCGCTTGTCACAAATTTTCTTGCACTTCCTTGGGAGTCTAGGATTCTGCTCGGGTTGCTTCTATAGATGGTGACTCAACCTCTTGTTGCCCTTAGTTGGGTTTCAATTGTCTTGTGGCTCACTTGACAACTCAAACAATTTTTTTTTTGCCACCATTAAAAATTAATCCTTTAGTTTTAACATGTTTTTACTTTTGTTTAAACTTTGATCTCCCAAGTGTTGGACTCTAGGAAATGTCAAAATTACTTAACCCTTTTTTCTAAAATCTTAAATTAAAAGCATTCTTATAGATTTTGTTTATGAACTTTACTCTGCACCTTTCTTAGATTTTGCAATCTCAGCGTTTCTCTCTTCTTGGCAAACAAGAAACGAGAAAGTAAGAGAGAATGATACATGTCAATATGATTCATTATGAAAGAGGTAGTATATACTCCATTCAAATACAATGAACTGAACTCTCTAAAGGTACGAGAGTGTATCTAACTTAATAACTATATAATTAACTTTCAGAGAGAATGATACATAATAGGCGATATGATTCATTATGAAAGAGGTAGTACATACACGATCTGGAGATAACGAACTGAGTTCCTGTTAGCACACTTTTCCGCACCTAGATCTGACTTAAAACAGCAATAAAATCAGCAAGAAAAGCATGTAATTATAGAGAATGATGCCCCAAATGTGTCACGGATAGATCCCTCTCCATTCGGGCTGGTGCTTTCCAACCTCAGGGGGGTGTCCCTGGGCCCTTTTCCCGCTGTCTTCAACCTATAAATTTGCACAATATGACCATAAAAACAGCAGCAAAAGGATTGTTTGGTGGCTGCAATTGGACAGCCAATGAGTTTAAATGTTTGTTTTGAAGATTGTGGTGGAATCCCTGCATGTTAGCTGAGAAAATATGGAAAGAAAGATAGAAGATGCGATATTGAGTGGCTGAAACACACCAAAATAATATGCTAAAACTCCTAAATCAAGTACAAATAACATCAACAATACCAATGATCCAAGAGGGCTTGATATGAGCACAACCAAATTCTATTTCTGAATATGCCAAGCGGCTGTTTGCACCAGAGAGACAGATTACAAAAATGGTAAGAGTGATGATCCCTATGCCTGAGAAGAGAAGTTATAATAGATTGAAAGAGAGAAAGAAACCGATGGAGTATGTTGTCGCCGAAGAAGATCCAACCCTGTGCCAATGTAGAGGCTCTGATACAATAGGAAGAGGGGGCGCACATCCCAAGAGAATCCAAGAGAGAAGAGAGTCATGCGCCCTAACTCAAGAGAGAGTCAAGTCACGTGCTAGTGCCATTTGGAGAGAAGTGGGGAGGTACATGAACTAAGTTGAGTGTGACACTTGTTGATTCAGAGAAGAGTGGAGGTAAGTCCAAGCGCTCTGAGTGTAACTGAGTCCAACTAATGTGTCACTGAATGCGAAGTCCATGCATGCAATCACAATTGAAAGAAACTGATGGAGTATGTTGTTTTCGAAGAAGATCCAACCTTGTGCCAATGTAGAGGCTCTGATAAAAATAGGAAGAGGGGGCACACATCCCAAGTGAGAGTCAAGCCATGCGCTAGTGCCATCTGGAGAGAAGTGGGGAGGTGCATCAACTAAGTTGAGTGTGGCACTTGTGGATTTAGAGAAGAGTGGAGGTAAGTCCAAGTGCTATGAGTGTAATTGAGTCCAACTAATGTGTCACTGAATGAGAAGTTCATGCATGCAATCACAATTGAGGGAGAGGAGTGAGGGCGCACTAGTCTAATTAGGGGTTTAATCCCAATGAAGTAATCATTAAACTAAAGAGATAGGTGCGCCCTAAGTGAAAGTGGAGTAAATGGATGATGAAGTGGAAGAGAAGGGAAGTTAAGGGAGAGAGAGAGAGGGTGTTGAAGTGGAAGAGAGAGGGAGTTACGAGAGGAGAGAGGGAGTTAAGTGAGATGGAAGAGAGAGAAGAAAGGAGGTGCCCCAATGACTGGAATGAGTCATAGTCCAACTGATGAATAAGTGGGAGAGAGAGATAGTGAAGTAAGAGAGAGAAAAGGTAGGCGCCCCAATTAACTCAAGCAATCTATCTCGTAAAAATCACCATGCGCCACTTCATCCTCTAACTCATGAATGCGCCCAGTTCACTAAAGATACTCTGAGTTTAGACACATGATCAAGAGAGAGAAAAGGTGTGCGCCCCTAGTGAAGTGAGAGAAGAATGGTAGGTGCCTCAATTAACTCAACTAAGACACCTCGTAAGTTCCTTTAAGTGCCAACACACCTGCCGACTCACATATGTGCCTTGTTGACTCAGTCATAACCTTAGTCAACTGAAGAGTCATGCCACATCACTTCTTGTTCCATATATGCGCCCCACCTTTGCCATTTTTCATTGTCAGAGGTTGCCATGTGTCACCTCTAGAGGCTACCACATGTCATATCCTGGAATTGCCAAGTGCCAACTCTGCCAAGTTGCCACGTGTCACATTTCCTGACCTATTTGCTAAAAATATAAAGTGCTTGCATGTCTATGAAATTAGGCTCATCAATCTCAGTTTTTTGCAAGGAATCCAAACATATTTTCAGATTTGACATGTAAGCACTGCTAAAAATAGACATGTCTCACATGTCATCTAAATAGGCTCACTGGCTCATTGGAATCATGATGTTGCAAGGACTTTGGATATGTGATCAAAATTGCCATGCAGACCTCTAAACTTTGTCTCCTCAAAAGTAGGAGAACTGCTAAAAATAGCCAACTCCATCCAATCTCATGAAAATCAGTGTAGCCTTTGTTTATGAAACAAGAGAATCATCACTGAACCACTCTGTACCTGACCTCAAATGGGAACCAGCCTTGGCTTAGAACCAAGCTATCTCTAGAAAACTATCTGAATGTCAACCATATAGGACATGCTGGCTCCTAACCCTCAAGATTTGCAAGTGAGAAAATCCAGGGGTTAACAGTTCCCCAAAGGTATGAGAGTGTGTCTAACTTACTATGTAATTACCTTTTCGACATGATTTAAAAAATAAATTGAAATGGTCAAACTGTATTGAGTCAAAAGTTGTGACTTACTCATGTAGCGGTGAAGTACAAGCTAATAAGGGGTCTCTATGCTTATAGTTGTCTCCCCATCCCAAATTGAGGTGGGGAACGACCAATCAAAGTATGCCATTTGGTTGCTTACATTGCTACTAGTGCATGAATTGCTTGCATAGATTTGGTCAAATTGTTTACATAAGATTCAACAAAACCAATACATACTGTGAATTTTTCTAAACCCAACAAATAAACCACAATCTATTTCTGATTTTTAGTTACAGCTAGGTTATTTTCACAAGTAAAATTTGCGCAGTAGAAAAATAATAACCAGGAACTTAACAGTAGAAGAAAACAACAATCACATCACATGTACAAAAATATTTTTGGACAAATAGTCCTTGGAAAAACCTCGGAGGGAAAACCAGTGCAACAGATTTGTGGATTTTATTATTAGTAGTAGAAATATGGAGATCTGTTACAAAGAATTTCGGCCCAACCAAATTACTGAGTAAACCCTCAACTTTTCACCTCTACAACATAAGTACGGCCTCTCCCTGTTAAATTTTGAGCTTGATTCAATACTGTAAGTTTCTTTTATTTTCGATGTTGAAATTAGTGTAGCTTCCAGAGCCATTCTCTTGGAGGATGGCATAAGACCCTAGCTGAGATCTAGGCCCCCAGTGCACTCCTAGGGTTCTTGGTTTGGGACCAAGTAGTTTGAGCCATGGAAAAAGACCCTAGTGAGGGCCCCCAGTGTATTAATGGGGTTCTTGGTCAAGGACCAAGTAGTAAGTCCCTAGATGTGTTCCAGGGAATCCTTGCTCGGTGCTTGGATTGATCCTTGGATGTGTTCCTTGGTGGTTGATGATGTAAGTCTCTAGATGTGTTCTAGGGCCCCTGGATGTGTTCTAGGGAATCCTTGCTTAATGTTTGGGTTGATCCTTGGTCATGTACCTTGGCGGATAAGACCCTAGATGTGTCTTAGGGCCCTCTGATGTGTTCTGGGGTAACTTGGTCTAGAACCAGGTGGGTCTTGGTTGAGTACCAAGATGTGATGATGTGTGATCTTCTTCCTCTCTCCCGGGATGGTCCATGAGACCTAGGAGCAGCTATCATGAGACTTATGTGGACATGTTTGCCATTAAAGAGGACCCCCTTGACTTTGTCTTGTAGTTCCCCCTTTGCTTGATTTCGTTCTCCTTCTTGTTTGATGTGGTGTTGGGTTTTTATAAGTCACTTTGACTTACTTGACTTTTTATTTAATATTTTTATTCATAAAAAATGTCAATTATTATTTGTTTTAATTATTAAAACCTCACCCCTCTTCCAAAACTATAAAAGAGGACCTACCCCTCTCTCATTCTTACACACATCTTTCACTCCTCTCTCTCATTCCTTAGTCTGATTTTTGCTGCAGCTACCTCAGTTTGGTCTCTTTGTCTTGGTACAGTCTCCTTGGTGGCTCTCTCCTACAGTTCTGAGGTACGGCCTCCTTGGACTTTTTATCTTGTTGGCTGGGAGCTTCATTTCTGGTGTGCTTGCTGGGTTAAGGTGCCACAGATCCTCCCTTCTGCTGTCTTAGTGTGCCGCTGCCCTCTCTTACCGTTCTGAGGTGTGCCGCTGCCCTCTCTCTGCTGTTCCAGAGTGCCACTGCCTCTCCTTGCTTCATTCCTAGCTGCTGTTGGGTGCTTTAAGGCACCCACTACCTTACTGGAAACCCTTGTTACCTCCTGTATTGCTGCTGGTGTCTTCTTACCAGTTTTGTGTAGGGTTGGACAAGCCCTAATTGGCTGTATCATTTGAGCTCAGTTTGGACAGTTTTGGATGAGTTGTTTTGGTTTTTGTATCAGCCCCTTTCTTGCTGATTGTCCTTGAGTCCTCCTTGGCAAAAACAGTCCACTTAAGATCATGGTTGAGATCAAATCCTTGGGGTTTTGATCCATGATCTTTAAACAGAAAATTCTGAGCATATTAAAGAGGACAGCATCTAAACATAAGGTACATCTTTAATTGCTTTTCTAAAGGTAAGTACATAATTTGTTTTTGTTTGAAATCTGCACTTAGTTTATATTCATAAATTTTCTCCTCTTTAAGAATCATTTTTAGCATGTTCAGATTTATACTGTCTATGTTTAATCTACTTCAGATTTTGTTTTAAGTGCTGATCTACATCTACAGTAGTGAACAGATTTAAAAAGATATCACTGTTTTTCTTTTTCCCTAAAAAAATTTAACATCTGACTGTATTTTTAACTTAGATTCTTAATGCATAATCAAAACTGAACAATAAAAACCATACAGAATAACCAGCATGCATTTTCACACCATACATACCCTGGGGAAACCCTATACAGGGAGAAAACCCCCAACAAACGATCTTCCTTTATAGCATTAATAATGTATGATCACTTACAAATATCCACCATGAAAAATTTGCTCTTAAATGAGATTGCCAAGATGACTTAGACCAGACTGTAAGACCTTGTAGAAGAAGAGAGACTTGGCTGATATAATCTCTTGTTATTGGCCAGCACTATGGAAGATACCATGCGCTGCTTGGGTGCTGCTTTGCTGTCCTTTACAGGACTGATATATAGCCTCACCTAACATGGATATACGCTGCCTTTTTTGACTGATATGTTGCCCTTTTTCTTAATTGATATGCTGTTCTTTCCCTAACTGTTATGCTGTCCTTTCTTTGACTGTTATGCTGTCATTTTCTTGACAGATATACGTTGCCTTCTTGCTGATATTTAACACTGATATCTATGCTGCCTTCTTACACTGATATGTATCAGCACTGACATCCTTCTTATTTCTACACCCTCACATTGCAAAACACAATGAATAATATGAAGGGTCGACCTCTTCTTATATAGGAATGGAGAGGTGAAGGAAAGGGCTCAAATTAACATCTTGAATGCATGCTTTCCTAACTCGACTTTACACTTCAGAAAATAGACCTTGGACATGAGTTCGAAAATAGACCTTGGACATGAGTTCGAAAATAGAACTTGACTTGAGACTTCAGTTACAACTTGCCCTTGACTTGACAATGCATGCAAACTAACTCAACATACACATGTCATGCATGCATGCAATGCATGTCATGCATGCACCATCCAACTAGACATGCATGCAATGCATGTCATGTATGCATGCGACATGCGATCAACTTGACAACTTTGACTTTGACCTAGACATTCAACTTTGATTTTCACAACTCGACTCTTTACAACATGAGTTTAACAACTCATTCAAATCGACTCTTATCATGGCAATTCAAATTTCTCTTCATGGTGGATAATGTTACTCGTGCCAATGCACTAGATCAATACATTTACATCATTTGCAATATTAGGAAAATCGTTTGTTTCTAGCTCATAGGAATTTTATGTTCAACCTAACGTTTGATAGATGCCTTGACTTTTGCTCATGGCTCACAAGGCTTGACTACGTTCACAGAGGTTGTACGTTCCCCCTGATTTTTGCACTAGTCTGTCTATGCTCACAGAAGTTGTACGTTCCCCCTGAATTTTGCACTAGACTATCTATGTTCACAGAGGTTGTATGTTCCCCCAGATTTTTGCATTAGACTTACATAGCATCTCGTTCGTCCTGACTTTTGGTTTGACTCATAGAGGTTGTACGCTCCCCTTGGCTATTGTCAATACCTCACAAGACTGGTTGATTCTCCAAATCTCCTTGGCTAGCCTCAGGGTGGCCCATATGGTCTTTCATTGGAGAATGACTGTTGATGCTGCCAACTTTAACGCTCCCTCTTAGCGAGGGAGTCATTCTCAGCCACACCAAGCTTGCCTCTCAACTGCACAAACTGTCTCAATGGCAAAGGCTTGGTCAAGATATCAACTAACTGCTCGCTCGTGGCTATGTATTGTAAGTTTACAATATTTCTCTGGACCAAGTCTCGGATGTAGTGGTACTTCATTTCAATATGTTTTGACCTGTCGTAAAATATCGTGTTCTCTGTTAGTTTTATGCAACTTTGATTATCACAGTGAACCACCGTCGTCTCGAGCTTGTCACCAAACAACCCAGAAACCAATTTTCTGAGCCATATTGCTTCCTTGTTAGCATCACTTGCTGCAATGTACTCAGCCTTTGCTGTACTCTATGCAATGGATCCCTGTTTCCTACTTGACCAAGAGATCATAGCGGATCCTAAACTGAAGCAGTATCTGGAAGTACTCTTTCGGTCCACTGGGCTTCCTGTCCAGTCAGCATCCTGCATACCCATGCAAAAATAAACCTCCACTGGATGTATATCTCAAACCATAGGTAATGGTCCCTCTGAGATATCTCAAGATGTGCTTTGCTGCCACCCAGTGTCTCTGTCTCGGTTCAACCATGAACTGACTCGTTGCAATTACTGCATAGCATATATCTGGTCTGGTGTGGATCATATACATCAATGATCCAATCAGCTGCCTATACATGGTGGGATCCACCAAATCTAAACCTGTATCAAAATCATGCAGCTTCCTTTGGTTGGTAATCATCGGAGTAGACATGGATTTACAATCCATCATACCAAACCTCTTTAACACATCCACTGTGTATTTTCCTTGTGCCAGAAAAATCTCGCCCTGTCTTTGCGAAACTTCCAATCCTAGGAAGTAATGCATCAAGCCTAAGTCTTTCATCTCGAATTCTGGCTCTTAACCCTTCATATCCTGTTAGAAAGAGATCATTAACATACATGATTAATATAACAGGTTGGTTCCCTCTTACCTTGAAGTACAGGTTCACATCAACATCACTTTTCTGAAAGCCCAGGCTTTTAAAAAAGCCATCAATCCTCTCATACCAAACTCTGGCAGCCTGTTTAAGACCATACAAGGCCTTCCTTAGCTTGCATACATGAGTGTCTTTGTTATGCAATACAAAACCATCTGGTTGTTCCACAAAGACCTCCTGTTCAATCTTTCCATTCAAGAATGTTGTTTTTACATCCATCTGATGTAACTTCCAACCAAGAACTGAAGCTAGAGCAATAATAGCTCAAATGGAGGTATACCTAGCTACAGGGGCAAAAGTCTCCTTGTAGTCAATTCCTTCTTTCTGAGTGAAGCCTCTGGTTACAAATCTTTCTTTGAACTTTTCCACACTCCCATCTGCTGCATGTTTGATCTTATAGATCCATTTGGAAGAGACCACTGATTTGACCCTTGGCCTCGACACAATGTCCCAGACATTGTTCTTTAAAATTGACCTGTATTCCTCAAGCATGGCATCCTTCCATACTTGTAATTTATCTGATACTTCAAATGAAGAAGGTTCGACATCACTGATGCTGCTCATCAGTGCAACATAGCCTCCAACCCTATGAGGCCTCATACTTTCCCTGAAAGTTCCTTTGGGAGCAACTATCTTTTCTGCTTCCTGCACTGTTTCTTTAAGCCATCCTGGCTTCCTTTTGGCTGGAGGTTCTTCAAGAGTTCTTTCCAACTCTTCAGCAGGTTCTAGGGGCTCATCACTTGGCCCTTCATGAGGTTTCTCCCTCTGAACATCTGACTCTTCACTTTCAGAAAAGGGTGAAGCTGACTGAACTGCTTTTGATTCTTGCGGAAGCTCTCTGGATTTCTTGAATGTGACTTCCTCATGGAAAGTCACATCCTTGCTTACCTCTATTTGCCTCTGACTTGGAACATAAATCCTGTAACCCTTGGAGTTCTCACTGTACCCCAAAAAAACCCCTTTCTTTCCCAAGGGTTCCATCTTTGTCCTCTTCTCCTTAGGGACATGAATATATACAGGACATAAAATATCCTTAGATGCCCTACTTCAGGTTTGATTGTTGAAAAGACCTCTTCAAGAGTCTTGTCTTTTAAGATAGCATGTGGACACCTGTTCTGAATATAGACGGTAGTGGAGGTAGCTTCTACCCATAATGAATTTGGCAGATACTGGTCAAACATCATGGCTTTCGCTGCCTCACAAATTGTCCTGTTTTTCCTCTCATCGACACCATTTTGCTGAGGGTTATATGGCAGAGTCAACTGTCTCTTGATTCCTGCTTCCTTGCAGAAATCCTTAAACTGGAGAGATTAAAACTCTTCTCCATTGTTTGTTCTAAGGGTTCTGATGTGTTTCCCTGTCTGCTTTTCAATAAAGGCTTTATACTCTTTGAATTTATTAAGTGTGTCACTCTTAGCTTTAAGGAAATAGATCCAACATTTTCTTGAGTAGTCATCAATAAAAATGACATAATACAAACTACCACTGAGTGAGGGAGATGACATGGGACCACATACTTCAGAGTGAACTAGATCTAAGATGCCTTGAGCTCTGCTGTCACTACTAGGAAATTCTTTCTTTATATTTTTATCTAGCATGCATCCTTTACAAATTTTGTTTTTACTAAGAGAAATAGAGGGCATGCCACATACCATATTCTGTAGATCTGGATGTGCTTTCAAATGAAGATGTCCAAGTCTCCTGTGCCACAACTCGCTGGAGCTAGTCGCCTCATGAGCTAATGTCTGAACTGATTGTCCTGTCACAATGTACAATCCTCCTCTGTGAGACCCAATAGGTTCTGTTGTACTCAAGTGGCTACCTTTAGCCCACAAAAGTGCCATCTTGTCCTTGAAGATCACCCAATATCCCTTGTCCTCAAGAGTTGCAACTGATAGTAGATTCTTCCTGAGCCCTGGAACATATAATACTTCATCCACATGAAACATAACCACATATTCCAATCTGAAGGAGATAGAGCCTACTCCCTCTATCTTGTAGCATTTGTCATCCTCAAGATCAACTTGCTCTGCAAAAGATTTTGTCTTGAAATCAAAGAGGATTTCCTTGTACCCTATAATGTGCTTTGATGCACCACTGTCTACTAACCAAGTTTTAGGTCCTGTGAAAACTGTACTGGATAAAGCAGAAGCCAAGTAATATTCTTTTCTAGTTTTTTTTTCATTAGGACTTTTCTGTATTTTTTTGGATTCATCATCCTCAACAATAGAGGCATGATGTTTCCCTTTCCTTGGATTTTTCTTTCTATACTAGCAATCTTTAGAAAAATGACCCAGCTTGTTACAACTAAAGCATTTAATCTTAGATGTATCAATACTCTTGCCTTTGAACATACCTATGGTGTTTGACTTCCTCTGAGAGCCTTTCTGAAAAGTGACTTTCTTCTTTCCCTTGAATCTTGATGCTAACGCTGAATGATCTTCTTTGGCTGGCTCGCTCCTGGTAGCAGTGCGACTCTCCTCTTGGAGGCAATCGTGCCATAACCTCTCAAACGTGGGTTGAATCTCTCTCCCACTGACACTGGGTAGGAAGGTCTCCCATGAAGAAGGAAGACCATCAAATATGGCCTGCACTAAGTCATCATCATCCATTGTGACACCAGTGACCAAGAGCTGATCTCTGATCTGGGCTATCCTGGAACAAAAGGATGCTACTGATTCACCTTTCTCCATCTTCAAATACTTAAGCTTGTGCTTAAGTGTCCTCTTCTGACTTGGAGCCTGTTTCTCATATAGATTTACCAAGGTATCCATACAGTCCTTGACAGTCATTAATGAGGTCATTGTTGGCATTATGCTGTCTTTGAATGAGTCAAAGATGATTCACTTGGCCTTAGCTTGACTCTTCTTGAAGGCCACTTTTCCTGCATTAGTGGTGGGTTCCTCCACCACTGTGGTCACATACTGCTCAAGTTCATGCTCCTGCAAGATATTCGTTATCCAGAGCTTCCACACATTGAAGTTGGAAGCTCCTTTGAGCCTATCCTCGACCTTAGTAAAATGTACCCTTCACTCGAGTATAAACTCTTCTATTGAACTCTTCTCTTTGTCGTCATGTCAGGTGACTTACTAGTGTATGTGCACACCAACCTCCGTCTTATATACAGGCAGAGAGAAGAGTCGTTGAAGGGAAAGACAAAGATGTGGGATTTGTTTTCTGATGATAAGGGTTTGAACAATAGTGTTGAGTTGGCATTAGCCAACTTGGATCTTAATGAACTAGTGCTAGAGACAATCACTTTTGATGATGGTGATCCTCTTGAGGGGTCATCCTCCAGAGTCCACATCAACAAATGCACGGATTGCATTGGATATAGGGGAGTAGGAGGAGGATGGAGGAGAGAGCAGTGGTAGTGATGCCAATCTTGATGATTATGACATGGAGGACTACTGACAGTCACGTCTCATGAGCTATGAGATTCTTCCATCTACAGTTCTAGTATCTACCCTATGGCTATTTTGTATATGTCATTAGCATTCCCACCTATAGTATCAATGACTCTAACTTAGTATGTTATTTGATGTTGTAGAGGCCATTTAGAGCCTCCTTGATTATGTATTTATGTTCCGATCTCTAGATATGTATTACAGTTGGTGTCGTTTTGATATATTCATGAGCATACTTTGGATATGTTGTCTCTAATTGTCTCTAATGCTTTGGAAACATGATTTAAAATCTTAAAAATATATTTTTTTCGTTAAAATTTAAATTCGCGGAATCAGCTGTTACAGATCGAGGTGGAACATGGGCGCCTCGACCCGTGCCAACTTCCGTCCTGCCTTACTCGAGATTCGAATAGTATTTCATGCCTCGAATCCCCGAGTGTATCCCTGTATAGATAGAATAAGATAGCGAAGTCCCCCAACTCGTCTAGTGCTTGAAAGTGAGTGAACCTTCCGTGAGGACCCTTTCCCTATCCTCCAATTGGTCGAATTTAAAGAGAAAACAGTTATAAAAAAGGCTGATTACTTTATTCAGGTGGGAACCGAAGTGACCCAAACCCACAAAAAGAGAATTACACCAAATGGAAAATCATATCAACATTAGTAAAATCAATAGAGATCCTCTTTCACTAAGTTGGCAGTAATGTATAAAAATATTAGTTAAGGGAAGCACTCTTCTTATACGAATCAAAAGCAAGGGCCGTTGACTCCAAGATCCGAGCAATGAATGCATTAAAGAAAGAAGGGGTTTAAGGTTTTCATTTAATACCTAGTAGGAGCAGTTCGAGAGCCTCCCGATTCTGAGCTATACGGTTTACCCGTCGGATTTTGTAGAGGTATCTATGAAAGACTATAAAGAGGGATACCAAAATGATCAATTTGGGTATGGGTATTTAATGTATTTTTTAAAAAACCGGTTCATTGAAATCGGTTCGACCGGTTCAGGTTGGACCCTCGATCGGTTCCGGTGTCGGTTCCGATTTTTAAAACTATGATCAACACTCACAACCTTCTTATTCCTACACCCTCACACTGCAAAACACAATGAATAAGAAGAAGGGTCGACCTCTTCTTATATAGGAATGGAGAGGTTAAGGAAAGGGCTCGAATTAGCGTCTTGATTACATGCTTTCCTAACTCGTCTTTACACTTCAGAAAATAGACCTTGGACATGAGTTCAAAAATAGAACTTGACTTGAGACATCCGTTACAACTTGCCCTTGACTTGACAATGCATGCAAACTAACTCAGCATGCACATGTCATGCATGCATGCATGCAACATGCAACTAGACATGCATGCGACATGCAACATGCAACATGCGACAAACTTGACAACTTTGACTTTGACCTAGACATGCAACTTTGACTTTTACAACTCGACTCTTTACAACATGAGTTTAACAACTCATTCAAATCGACTCTTATCATGGCAATTCAAATTTCTCTTCATGGTGGATAATGTTACACTTACCCACGCACTAGATCAATACATTTATGCGACAAACTTGACAACTTTGACTTTGACCTAGACATGCAACTTTGACTTTTACAACTCGACTCTTTACAACATGAGTTTAACAACTCATTCAAATCGACTCTTATCATGGCAATTCAAATTTCTCTTCATGGTGGATAATGTTACACGTGCCAACTGTTGATTTTTTGAAGCTTAGCTCATTCACATGTAGTTTATTTCAATTTAGCATGTACTTGAACCATAAACAATGCAACAATGCCATACACAAGTGCTGCAGTAACCAAGATCACAAGAAGAATAACCATGCACAAGAACACAAGAGTTTATCTTGGGTAAACCCTTCTCAATCAAGGGAAAAACCCAACAATCCGTTGCTATAGAGTCAAGAGAAGATCCCCTCCACCTTGAACCCTAGAGCACACAAGAGGGTTCTCTATGACCTAGAAACTTGCGCCTAAGATAAGTGCGCACTTCAGTCGTACAACTTGTCTTGAGAGAATGTTACAAGTGTGAGAGTGAGTGAGATCCAGAATGGGGATCTACTCCTATTTATGCAAGACCTAGCACATCAAAATGATGTTTCTATTGGCATAATAGGGCCGACCTCTTCAAGTGAATAATATAATTAATCATTACACAATATTAATTATCTTTTACATGGTGGGGCCAACTTGTACCCTTTACAACACAAATTAGGGTTACAACAAATCTTACTCTCAGACAATATAGCAAGGGATCCACACATCCTCTAGTGCTCAACCACTAGGGACACGTCCACCTGTGCTCAACCATAGGGACATCACTGTCAACAGATCAACTCAACTAAGTCCATAGGAGTACCATCTTGAGGGCCATCTCATGTCGACTCAACTAAGTCCATAGGATTCAGATAGGAGACCAACCCAAGTCGTCTCAACTCAGTCCAGAGGAGCACGACAAGAGACCACATGTCATCTCAACTCGGTCCAGAGGAATATGACACACCCATTAGATGGGCTCTCTCACAGATGTCTTAGCTCAGTCCAAAGGAGAACGATCTAGAGAATGTCTCATGAAGCTGCAATCAACAACACCAATGCACTAGATCAGTAAATTTACATCATTTGCAATATTAGGAAAATCGTTTGTTTCTAGCTCATAGGAATTTTATGTTCAACCTAACTTTTGCTAGATGCCTTGACTTTTTCTCATGGCTCACAAGGCTTGACTAGACTCGTAGAGGTTGTATGTTCCCCTTGACTTTTGCACTAGTTTGTCTATGGTCATAGAGGTTGTACGTTTCCCCTGACTTTTGCACTAGATTGTCTATGCTCACAGAGGTTGTATGTTCCCCCATGACTTTTGCATTAGACTTACATAGCATCTCATTTGTCCTAACTTTTGGTTTGACTCACAGAGGTTGTACGTTCCCCCTGGCTTTTGTCAATACCTCACAAGACTGGTTGATTCTCCAAATCTACTTGGCTAGCCTCAGCGTGGCCCATATGGTCTCTCATTGGAGAATGACTGTCGATGCTGCAAACTTTAACACTCCCCATGTCCTTGAACCAGAACGACTCGGTATTTGCCTCTGATAGAGCCTGTGCTTAGATGTACGACCCATGTGTCAACCTCTGCGTCACACTGTATGGCGGCTCTCAGATTTGAAGGTTGTTGATATTATGGTAGCTGCCGGAGGTATTAACCTCCACATGTAACATTTGACAAGACTAGAATATTTCGAGAAGCAAGAGAAACCCTAAAACGTTGGATAATAACCCTACAAGACAAGTCGGCCTAAGAGAATATTTAATAGAGTTATTAGCCTCTAGAAAGAGAAATCGACCCAATCAAGTGAGATAGATTAGTGTAAATAGAGGGCGCTAGAGCTCATTTGACACTCACTCACTCACAACTGCATAAGACTAGTAGTGCTCAAGTTTGGAGGGGGAGTGCAGCTGTAGAGTTTGCAACTGAGATTTTGGTTTTTGGTTGGACTTTCTGCTTGATTTCTGGTTATTCTTGCTTGGTGCGCTACCCTTGGAGAAAGGTGCGCTAGCCTTGGTTGGCTACCAGAATTATTTTGTCTGTCAAGGTTAAGGTGCTCGGGGGTGGCCTTTGTGCCTATGGTTGGGTGACAATATTGCTATATTGTCTATGGAAAAACGAGCACATCCCTTTATTTCTAATAGGTTATGGGTCCTCACTATCTTAAAGACAGTCTAACCACTCTAACCACTGGAAGATAGATTGGGAAGTTATTTGTTAAGCTCGTTATGGCACCAGTTACAACTGCAACTAGGTTTTCTAATTACGCAGCTGCAACAAACTCTAACCCCTGTGTTCGGGCACTTCTGATGAAGCGTTTGCCCTAATTTCTTGACATCCTAGTGCGCCCTAGCCTAGTGCACCTCTTGGTACCCTCGACCAACAAAAACGCCAAGTTTGAATTTTTGGTCAAAGTCAAAGTCCAAGTCTGATTGGTCAAAGTCAAAGACAAAAGGTTGACTTCTTGTCAAAAGTGATTTTGTGGTCAAAGTTGGAATTTTGGAATTTCTAGCTTGTTCTAATCATTGAATCTTCTGATTGAGTTTCTAATCTCTTCTTGTCAAGATGGAATTTAGTTTTAGATTGGAAGACAAGTTCAACAATGCTACAAGGTTTCAAAGGTATGCACTTGTATATGCTATCTAAGTTATATCATCTAGCAAAACATGAGTGTGTTTGCAGGAAAAGTATTAGAGACCTTGTGCAAGCTGTAATCTTGGATTTGGTGCATTCAGAGGAACAAGCGCACCCTCCATAGAAGTTGAGGCTTCAGGTTCCAGGTTTGATTAAATTGTTAAGCTTCAAATTTGTGTATATCAAGGGTGATAGTTACTACAATACAAGTTGTGAAAGCAATGTTTGAAAGATTCTATTATTGCTAGGTGCAATGAATACTCGACTGCATATGAATACTATTGATATAGATGCTTATTGTACTTGTTCGCAAGTTGAACTAACATCTCCTCTAGATAGATATTTCTTGTTTGCTCTAGTTATTCTTGTTTTGGACAGGTACCCTTGTGAAATATGTTTGATGAACAATCCCTGTGGAAGCTATCATAGAAGAAGTTTATAAGGATGACACAACTTCCAGATGGGTAGCAATCGAAACAGATAGAAACAAACTTAAAGAGACTCAGAGGAGTCAGACTCGAAGGAAGTTAGAAATCAAAAGGAAACTAGAACATGCTTGTGACACTTTGCAGAAAGCAAAGAGAGATGTAGCAGACAAAAGCATGGACTCTCTCAGATGAAGGAAGCTGATCACAGAATTCCAAAAGAAGAGCATGCATATTGCTCATTCAGGCATGAAGTTGGGATTAGGAGGGAGCTAATCCCCAACGATATGATCCATTGAAAAATCTGTGAATACCATGAAGTGTTTGTCCATGTTCTTCATTGGAAGTAGCAGCTATGTGAAATATCCTTGATCCCGTTGATCAAGATATTTGCTACTGATCTATTATTCTGTCTTGCAGATCTGATACACTGGGGGTTTCTGGATGCGTTTCAGTTGTATGTTTGAGATCTTGATGGTTATTGCATGTGCATGTGGGTTATTGCATGTGCATGTTGCACATTTATGGTTTAAACAACATATAAAGGATGCATGCAGAAGTAAAGAACATCAACTGCCCAATATCATGTATTATACGGTTCGAGCATGGAAATACAATAACCTACTGGAAATATAGAATATAAACGTTAGCCAGATCTCATGGATCAACACTGGAATACAATCAAATAACATAAAAATGCCCATGATCAGAAGATGATAGCAGATCTGATGCATGCACGGATAGATCGATGAAAATATGCGATTCCAGCGAAGTACGGTAACCGCTACCAGCTGGAAAACTCGTCTAGAAGTTCAGACCATCAGAATACGCTGGAAACTGCTTCAAAAGAAGCGCCGGGCGTCTAGACTGAAATGGGTGAGTGCCGGATCTCGAATCTGGTCTCTGAGGCACTGGATTTGGACCCCTGGGGGGTTTGCGCACCTCTTGGAGCATTGGATGCACCCCAAAGGATTCCACCAACGAAATCTATTGCTATATGGCTCAAAACGATCGTCTCGCCAAATAAGGAAATGGGTCGGAAGGATTTGTCCGGATCTACTCTGATACTCTGCATGCAACACCAAATGTCTGTCCGGAAGAGCTGCGCCCTAAATGGCTGAATGAGTCAATTTGCAAGATTCCACCATCAGAATCTGACAACAGATGGCTCAATAGAAGCGCCTGGCTGGATCTCAAATGGGTTGTAAGGAAACTGCAATCTGGATACGGATCTCATGTAGCTCTCCAAACCCACAAACTGACTTGCTCCCTCGCTGGCTGAGCTGCGCACTCTGCAATGGATACTCCTGAAAAGTACGGTGAAATACCTGGATGGTATCTCTGATGGGCTAGGGTGTGTCTCTCAACACCGAAACCGATCAATGGATTCTACACCATACCCTTTGGAGGACTGGACATTGTCTTGGGAATTCAATGGTTACAAATGCTAGGGACCTATTCTACAAATCACCAAAAACAATTTATAAAATTCAAATAGGAAGGAAGACGATACAAATTATACGGTTTCTAGTTGCCTCCCACCCAAATTATATCCTCACAACAAATGGAGAAACTAATTTGAAAAGGAGCACCAACTTACGTGGCACACTGCCATCAGATGGAGTTATTAACAACAAAAATAGTCAAGTCTCAACATCTAGAGATTCAAACATTAATCGAAAAATATGACAAGGTATTCCAAGACTTACCTATGAAGCTGCCGCCTAATAGAAACATAGAACATATAATCGAGGTTAAGCCAGATTCAACACCAGTTAATATTAGACCTTATCGATATCCTCACCACCATAAGACGAAAATAAAAAGGCTAATTCAATACCTATTGAAATGTGGGGTTATTAGGACAAGCAGGAGCCCATATGCAACCCTAGTGGTATTGGCTTAGAAAAAGGATGGATCTTTCAGACTATGTATAGACTATCGAGGGTTAAATAAAATAACTATAAAAAACAAATTTCCTATACCCTTCATAGATGAGTTTATAGACGAACTCCATGGAGCTAAATACTTCTCAAAATTGGATTTAAGATCAGGGTACTACCAGATTCGAGTAAGATTAGAAGATGTACAAAAAACTGCTTTTCAAACACACAAAGGTCATTATGAGTTTAAAGTCATGCCGTTCGGTCTAACCGATGCACCAACTACCTTCCAAGCAACTATGAATCGACTTTTTCGTTCCTACTTACGGAAGTTCGTATTGGTTTTCTTTGATGATATTCTTATTTACAATAAAACTTGGAGGGAGCTTATGAAGTATTTAGAACAAGTACTTTCTCTCTTAGAGAAAAATTAGTTCTATGCAAAACTATCAAAATGTTCCTTTTGTAAAGAAGTAGAATACCTTGGTCATGTTATATCTCGAGAAGGAGTCAAGGGGGACCCTGAAAATATCAAGGCAATCACAGAATGGGCCAAACCAAAGAACATATCAAAACTAAGGGGATTCCTTGGATTAACGGGTTATTATTGAAGATTTATCAAGAACTACGCTCATTTAACAACACCCTTGTCAAACTTATTAAAGAAAAATTCCTTCAAATGGGATAACAGTGCACAAGAATGTTTTGAAACATTAAAAAGCGTTATGTCGTCTACACTTGTGCTAGCAACACCAGATTTTGCAAAACCCTTTGTAGTAGAATATGATGCATCAAGAATTGGAATAGGAGCAATATTAATGCAAGATGGCCACCCAATAGCATTTGAAAGTCGAAAGCTCAACAAAAAGGAAGAATTAAAATCTACCTATAATAAGGAAGCGTTAGCTATTATGCATGCATTAGCTAAGTGGCGACAATATCTCTTAGGAAGCAAATTTTTGATTACTGATCACAATAGTCTCCAATACTTACTAAGACAAAAATCATTGTCCACAAAACAACAAAAGTGGATGGAGAAACTTTCCACGTTTGATATGGAAATAATATACAAAAAAGGGAAAGACAACATAGCTGCTGATGCACTATCACGAATAGATGAGGAAGTAAAAACATATGCAACAACAGTAGTCATTCCAGATTGGTTGGATGGGATTCGAGTTGAGTATGCCAGATCCTGAATCTAATTCCATAATCAACAATTTAGACCAAAACCCCAAATTTGAATGGAAAAATGACATTTTATGGTACAAGAACATAATCTACCTAATTCCATCCTTAAAATTTAAAATGAAGGTCTTAAGGCAGTCACACAGATCCCCAACATGAGGACATGTGGGTTTTTTCAAAACCTACTAATGCACGACAATCATTCTATTGGAGAGGAATGAATAAGGATATTCAAAGATTTGTTTCTGAATGTGAAATATGTCAAAGGAATAAAAATGAAAATGTTATGACTCCATGTTTACTTCATCCCTTACATATTCCTAAACAAAAATGGGAAGAGATCTCAAAGGATTTCATTGAAGAGCTACCCATGTCTGATGGGAAGGATACAATTTTTGTTGTGGTTGACATATTAGCCAAATATGCACATTTTATGGCGGTAAGAAAAACTGACTCAACAAAACAAATTGCAGATGTTTTTTGCAAAAACATTTAAAAGTTACATGGGTTTTCGAAGGTAATTGTCAATGATAGGGATGCAAAATTTAAAGGAAATTTCTGGAAAGAATTTTGCAAAAATACAGGAATATCTCTTAATATGTCCTCCGCCTATCATCCACGAATAGATGGTCAAACATAAATTGTAAATAAATGCTTAGAAACGTACCTACGGTGCTTTGTGATAGATAAGCAAAATAAATGGTCTCAATGGTTACATTTAGCCGAATGGTGGTATAGCTCTACATATCACACTTTCGCTACTAAAATGACTCTTTTCCAAGCCTTATATGGTTATGAACCACCTAAATGGAAAGAGTTTGCACTAATTAATACTAAGGTCCAAGCAGTAAGAAATAAGCTAGAGGAAGAACAAAAAATCATACAAATATTAAAAGAAAACCTAGCAACAACTCGTAATTGAATGAAACAACTAGCAGACCAGCATAGGTCAGAAAGAGAATTTGAAGAAGGCGATTGGGTGTTTGTATGACCTCAACCCTTCAAACAATTATCCCTCAAGCAACAAGGGAAGAACAAATTGGCCCCAAAATTCTATGGACCCTTTCAAATTAACATAAAAATTAGCCAAGTAGCTTATAGATTGAAGTTGCCAGACAATTGTCACATCCACAATGTCTTCCACGTTTCATGTCTCAAAAAAGTGCTTGGGCAAGCTCAACCAGTGCAAACAAAAATCCTTGAATTCGATGACGAAGGAAAAATTATGTTAGAACCAGAAGGTATTCTTTCCACGAAGGAAAAGGTGTTACGTTCTAGAACCATAAAGGAATATCTTATCAAATGGAAAAACCTTCCAGAAGAAGATTCATCATGGGAGTCTGAATAATTCCTCGGACAATACCCATCACTACCCTTGCTTTGAGGACAAAGCAAAATCTTAAGAGGGTGGCAATGTTACATACATAATAAAAATGATAATAATAAATATAATAAATGTAATAATAAATAAAATCATTTAATTAAATCAAGAGGCACGTACCTCCTCACCTCGTGACCAGTCAATACTATATAGCAAATAGTCACGAGGGTAGTGTAATCTTCATCTATTCATTATTCAATCAAATATCAATACAAAAAATACTCTGTCTATACTTAAATAACAATATACTTGTTACAGTAGTTGTATGCTACGGTGGTGGATGTGATCCACTGGTAGTGACTATGTGTGACTGGTTAGTAGCGGTGTGCTACTGGGAGTGGTTCTGTACCACTGGATAGTAGTTGTATACTACTATGGATAGACACAATTGTGCTCTATTGGATGGCATTATAGCAACTATATGCTACTATCTGAGTGCCTTGGAGACTACCACTAGTGTTGGAGTTGATTTCTAGCTAGATGGATAGTTGGTGTGTTGGTACTACCACTAGTGTTGGAGTTGATTTCCAGCTAGATGGATATTCGATGTGTTGGTGGACAGACATTCTCCAGGCAGAGAATGGTCCAGACAGAACAGATTGTTGGTGGACATGCATTCTCTCTGTGGAGAATGGTCCAGGTTGACAGTTTGTTGACATGTCATGGACTGGTATTTTTCTATGGCACAGATTGTGGCCCGATTAGGAAAATGGTTCAAGACCGATATTTTCTGAGGCATATAAGTAGAGACGGATCTCTATGGTACATATGACCCGATTAGAAAATAGTCCTAGATTGACATTCCTGTAGGAATGGTCTCTGTAGCCCATGGCGTAGCTTTCAACATCTGTTGGGACAATCATTCTTCTAGGACGTAAGTTCGGATTAGAAGAATGGTCCTTGCATCACTCTGTGGAGTGAGTGACTTATTCAACATCATGCCCAATTACTCAGATGGAGTATGGTTTCGAGAGATGATGTAGTTTATGCTATCAGATGATACTGATAGTGATGATGTTGCTCGTGAGTTGATCTACGTGATCATAAGATAGCCTGTGTGGCTATGATGATGCTGTCGGTTGAATGGTCTGTTTGTGCTCAAGACCTCTACTTTTAATACCTCCCTAGCTAGGAGGGAGTGTTGATATTATGGTATTTGCGGGAGGTATTAACCTCCACATGTAATCTTTGACAAGACTAGAATATTCCGAGAAGTAAGACAAACCCTAAAACGTTGGATAATAACCCTTGAAGACAATTCGACTCAAGAGAATATTTAATATTGAGTTATTAGCCTCCAAAAAGAGAAGTCGGCCTAGTCAAGTGAGATAGAGTAGTATAAATACAGGGCGTTAGAGCTCATTTGACACTCACTCATAACTGCATAAGATTAGTGGTGCACAAGTTTGGAGAGGGAGTGTAGCTGCAGTTGCCGCAATTGGGATTTTGGCTTTTGGTTGGACTTTCTCTTGGTTATGGTTTGGACTTTCTGCTTGGTTTCTGGTTATTCTTGCTTGGTGCGCTACCCTTGGAGAAAGGTGTGCTAGCCTTGGTTGGCTACCAAAATTATTTTGTTTGTCAAGGTTAAGGTGCTTGGGGGTGGCCTTTGTGCCTATGGTTGGGTGACAATATTGCTATATTGTTTATGGAAAAACGAGCACATCCCTTTATTTCTAACAAAGGTAGTTGTCTCTGCCAAGTTGAAGAAGTATGCCGATATCCCTTGAAGAATCCTCCTCTGTCTCCCTGCAATCTCTCTCCAAAAAACCTTAGGCAAATCCCTTCACTCCAATGATGTTCACCCTCTCTCTCAGATGAAAATAATGCGCCCCTCTAGCCAAATCGATTCCCTATACTTCCATGAGCAAGTGAAACCCTAATCTCATAAGGACGGAGGGATGAGATTAACTCTCTCTCACTCTTTAAGATGGATGGCTAAGATTAAAACATCCATCACTTAAATTATTTTTTACTTTAACCTTAGAAAAGGTGCTCAATAAAGTCTACTGAAGAATATAACACATCAACAGTCCTTTTCCTAAGTATGACTTAGGGAAAAGTTTAATTAATCAACTTTGGCTAATGTTTCATTGTCCTCCACCATGTTAGGGCACTGCAATGTGTGGAAGACCTTCCTTGATACATTCTTAGCACTCCCTCTTAGCGAGGAAGGGATTCTGTCTCAACCCCATCTCATCTCTGAACCTTTCAAACTTTTGTTTGCTCAGTCCCTTGGTAAAAATATCTGCCATCTGCTCATCAGTCTGTATGTAATCAAGCCTCACAACTCCTCTCTGTACACAATCTCGGATGAAGTGATACCTGATATCGATGTGCTTGCTACGATCATGAAACACCATATTCTCAGAGAGCTTGATGCAACTCTGATTGTCACAGTGAATCACCGTAGCTTCTAGCTCTTGCTTGCACAATCCCAAGAGTAGCTTCCTTATCCACATCGCTTCACATGCTGCCAAACTAGCAGCCATGTACTCTGCCTCAATAGAGCTTAATGCCACTGAACTTTGCTTCCTGCTGAACTAGGAAATGATGCCCGATCCAATGATGAAACAACATCCCAAAGTACTCTTCCTGTCCTTTGCACATCCTGTCCAGTCAACATTGTAAAGCTTGCTAGCCTCTCTCCACCACTGCCCTCATATAATAACCCATACTCCACTGTACCTCTAAGGTAGCGAAGCACATACTTCGCAACAATCCAATGTACTCTCCAAGGGTCCACCATGAACCGACTCAAAGAGTTTATTGCAAAATTGATATCTAGCGGAGTGTTGACCAGATACATCAACGATCCAATCAACTAACGATAGACATTGGGGTCTACTATCTTTGAATCTGATGCATCAATATTCCTCCAGTTCGTGACTAGAGGCGTGGACATGGGCCTACAATCTATCATCCCGATCCTTTGCAAGATCTCCATTGTATACTTACCCTGTCCAGGAAGAAGCGCCCATCTTGTTGCCAGACCTCCAGACCAAGGAAGTAATGCATCAACCCAAGGTCTTCTCTTTCATCTCAAAATCAGCTGCAAGATTAGTCTTGCAATTTGCTATCAGCTGCTTGTCCCCTTTTAGAAATAGGCCATCTACATACAACACGAGTATGAGAGGTGCCTCCCCTGCAAGAAAATACAAGTTTGGGTCTGCCTCGCTCCACTGGAAACCCATCTTTCTCAAGTAGCTGTCAATCCTCGAGTACCAGGCCCGAGGTGCTTGCTTGAGCCCATAAAAGGCTCGCCTCAATCTGCAAACATGCTTCCCTACATCACCAACCTCAAACCCCTTTGGTTGCTCAACATATACTTCGTCCTCAACAACTCCATTGAGGAAGGAAGTATTCACGTACATTTGGTGAATGCGCCAGCCCATCTCTGTTGCTAAAGAAATAAAAGCCCTGATTGATGTATATCTGGCCACTGAGGCGAAAGTCTCCTCACAGTCGACTCCCTCTTGTTGTGAAAACCCCTTGGCCACGAAGTGCACTTTGTACTTATCCATTCTTCCGTTTGCTACATGCTTGACCTTGTAGATGCACTTGGATCCAACCACCTTCTTTCCTTGTGGCCTAGGCACCACCTCCCATACATCATTTTTCATGATGGTTGCATACTCCTGCATCATGGCCTCTTGCCACACTCCATGTTGTGCATCTTTCTCATAAGTGGAAGGCTCTGCATCAATAAGTTGTGTCATTAATGCCATGTACCCAAGTTTATCTGGTGGTTTACTTCGTCTGGAGTCTCTCTCTGGAAGCTTTGCCAGTCTAGAATCACTGATTGTGGAGTTATACCACTTAGGCTGTGGCCTAGTGTCTTGCTCCCGTGGAACTGCATCACGCTCCTCCTACTCCTCATCATCTCGCTCTTGATGATCTTGTCCAAAATGCTCCCTCTCAACACCTATACTTGTACTAGTACCCTGTGTCTGACTCTGTAATCCTGTGCTTTGACCTTGTGTCTGACTCTGTGATCCTGTGCTTTGACCCTGTGTCTGACAGTCGTTTTCCTATGTTTAATTAATGAAAAGTTTAATTAATCAACGTTGGCTAATGTTTCATTGTCCTCCACCATGCTAGGGCGCTGCAATTTGTGGAAGACCTTCCTTGATACATTCTCAACACATACTAGATTAGATTTGGTTTAAAAACCACGTGTCTTGTTGCCTCATTTTTCCTATGCTTCCAATTAGATTTCCTTCCGTTGGTGAGTGAAGGTAAGGTGTGGGGGGTCGGTTTGTCTAGTAAAGTTTTGAGGACTAACCCTTTCTCATTTCCTTTCCATTCTTTGATCTCATCTTCCATGAGGTAGGTTGAGCATGGATTGTTTCGTGTTAGGTTTCTTGTGGTGAAGTTGGAAGATTTTCGATTATTTCCAGGGATGGTGTCTCCTTTCCTTGGTATCTTTGATTATGTGGGGATGGGGTTTCCTTTTTCTAACTGAGTCGTCCTGCCTTCCTTGGGGTTTTCAAAGGCCTTGAGGTCTCCTTACATTTGGAAGCAATTTATACTGCTGGAGGGGTTGGTCTTGGTTGCTTTGGGTTCTTGGGTTGTGTCTGTTGCTATTTTTTTGTTGTCCATTGGTTTGAATGAGATCTGGCCATCCTCCTTCCTTTGCTCTTGGATTCCACTATGTGGAGCTGTAGGCGGAGAGATTGTAGAGTCCAAAAAGGAATCTCCTGGGTAGTTTATTGCAAAGTGGTCGTAGTTATGGCACATTACATTTAAAAAGCATATGTTCGTAGTCCAATTCTTGATAATAGGTCCAGTTCTCCAGTAGGAGTAGGATGGATTTTGGAAGTCCCTTGACCCTCTTGAGGTTCAATTGCTTCAATGAATTCTGCAAGTTATCCTTGATAACTTTTAGAGTTTCTTTGTCCCAAAATATCATCGACAAATGGGGAAGGCGAATCTAGATAGGGGTTAAAGCAATTTTCTTTGTTGTGTTGAAATTAGAGGTTTGGTGATTGAGATAAAAGCCCCGTGAGCCCATGAAGTTTGATTCGGAATGGAAGATCAGATCTTGATTGTCTGTTGTCTAGAACAAAAATATAAAGAAACCCTTCCCACAAGCAAAAAAAAATTATCCTTGCATCTAAGACATCCAAGATTTGAAAATCCATTTATCAATTATAGAAGGCTAGGGCATAGTGCCGTTAAATTACCAACCAATGCTTTCTCAAGAAGGATGTGGGTCTTTCTTCTGGGTTCCGGGGCAGGCTAGGTAGGGTGGGGGTGCCTTTGAATGCTTTCACAAATCAGTGTATAGGTGCCAATTTTGAGGACATGACTGCAACAATGTGTTCCTCAATGGCTGATACTGTGATGGGCCTGTATCCCTCAAAGAGCCGATCTCTCTTCTGCTCGTAGGTGAGGCTCTGTGCTGCTACCTCTAGCCTTGATTTGCAGCAATTAGAAGCAAGTTCCCATGGAGACAACAGTGCAACTAGGATAACCCTAGTCACTATCCTCAACAATGTAGCTAGGGTAACCTTAGCTACCATCCTCAACATTGCTGCTTTTCTTCATTCCTTCCCTAATTTTCAAAGATGATGCTAATTTTTACTGTTCTACATGATGTAAGCCCAAGTTACTTTTTTATTTTGACTTAGACTTTTTTTATTTCATAAAGTTAAAAATAGTCTTTTTATCTCTTAACATTATGTAATAAAGTGACAAAGTGTGTCTGTATTTAAAGGGGCGATGCATGTTTTTTCCATAAGAATTGGTAGTGTGTCTACAGTGTCACTCTCAATTATTCTATAAAAAGTACTTTTTGAGAGATTCAATTTTCTTCCAGCCCTTTTCCAGCCCTTTTGCATAAGTCATGGCCCCCAAATGGAGTTGCCGTATAAAATTATTACTTGTACCAAAGCTCTGAATTGAAAGTTCCTTGTTTCCAAACCCATAAATACTTCTTCTAACATCTGTTTTGTACAAAATAAATAGATTTCATCCCACCTATAACTTGATTTTACACAGACATGTATTCCATTTGTAATTAGACAAAACTTCCAAGAAGAAATATTTCCTTGTGTTTATCTCTTGTAGCCTTGAGTCACTTGATGTGGGGACATATGACACAAGTTCTTGACATGGGACATGTAGGCCCCTCGCAAGGGGACATGATTATATATATATATATATATATATATATATATATATATATATATATATAAGAATACAAAGAATAATTTTTAAAATTACAAAGATAAAATGGACATAAATATGTAAAATTTTTGAACATTTAGAAAATAGAACTACATTAAACACATAAGAATACACCATAGTTCATATATATGGAACCAAGTGTAGTTTTCTCATTCATTGTTGTCAAAACGTATTAAATAGATCGTAGATGATACATGGGAATGCCAATAGAAAATACAAAATAAGGTAGAAGAATTTCATAGCTCAAAATAATCAGTATCACCATCACTAACACTGCCACTGCCCCCCCACCCCTCCTCCAACGTATCTAGTCCAAATGTTACATATGCTGATGTGACGAATGACCCCTCAAGAGGATAGCCATCATCAAAAGTGATAGACTCTAGGATCGGTGCATTAATATCGAAATTTTCCAATGCCATCTCAAAGGATTTTGCAACTGCATACTTTGCATAATCTACACTGTACAGTAATTTTTTGGATTTCCTTCGGTTATGGTTGGATCTTCCATCCTCACCTCACACAGAACTATGACCTTGCTTGATGGTGGTTTGTCGCATGCTCAATTTTTGATCTATACTCCTACCATATGCCTGACAGTTGTGGATATTAGATATGTGAGAATGTTCTTTCTAATGTTTATTTTGTAGATAGTTTTAGGTTATATACTATATATACTTTATGTCATATAGTTTTATAAGTGTTGGTTTTATATTGATATAATATTTTTAGGTTATATAGCTAATATACTTTCATTTATACTTTATTATACTTTTGGATCTATTTTATTATACTATGTATACTATATAGTTCTAAGGTATTTTTATTTGAATTTGGTAACTACGGTGTCCAATTTCCTAGCTTGTACCAATTACCATTACCTTTGTTTTACTGATAGTCATTTATAGTCCTTAGTGTATAAAGAAATCTCCCAAGGCACTGAGATGCCGTTGTGGAATCTGTTTGGCTCTAACAAAGAAAAACTCATCACCTACATAGATTAAAAGCAATATTGCATATCACTAGATGAGTGCTGCTTCCACCTTTTGAAGTGTAGGGGAATATGTAACTATTTCTTTTGAAACTTTTCTCAGTTAATATGGCAATTGTTTATTTTTAGGTAGTGTGTGAGTTGATTCTGATATGCCAAAGCATGAGGCTTGGCTAATTTGGATCGCGAGCAATCTAGTTTGCATTGATTGATTATGAATATAGTGTACATTTACTGTCTTTAACCTGTGAACCTTCTTTGGGTAAACACTCATTAGCCTTGAAATATAGAATCAATTTCTTTGCTGTGTACCCATGAATTATTAGTGTCTTTTGTATAAATATTCAACCAAATATACCCTTATCTTACTATTGACATCATTCTACTGATCAACCATGACTGAAAGTAAAACCACTCTCCTTTTTAGATTATTCCTCTAAGCAACCTATAAATCTGAAATGAAAATGACTGTTTTATAGCAATTTGTGTTGTAGCTAATCAGTTTACTCTGTTCTTAGGAACATACCCCAAGATGTTTCAACAGTTGTGGAGAGAACAATTGAAGATGGTGAAAAGGAAGAAGGAAGACCATCTGCAGAGAATATGACAACAGAACTGTTTGAGCCAGGATTTGTAAGGAATCTGTTCTAGGTTTTATAGATTTTAGTATCTTTAATGTGTTTAGCTGATGCGAAGAAATAGATGGAACAGCTTTTATTGCTTTCTGGGTTTTAATGCAAAAATATACTACCAGCTAAAGCATGGATACATCATGAATGTGCGTACGAATCATAAATCAGAAAACATGTTTGTAGCTAGGATGATCAGCTTGTTTTCAGAGTCTCGATTTCTGTAACAAGTTTAAGTAATGCAGTTGTAATCTCTCTTTTACTTTTCTGTGGATGCTTCAGGAAGAAACTACGAGCGCTCAATCTGTTGCAAAAGACAGTAGTGCTAGTGGAAGAACCAGTGAAGAGATTGATAGGAAAGGGTTGCCTTCCACTTCACCTCTTACCAACACTAATTCTAGCATTACAGAAGATGACAGTGATCGAGTCTCTGTACAGGACGCTACACTGGCTATTTCTGAAAGCTTGCTCATAGGTTCTGACTCCGGTGTACCTGGATCTGTTTCTGAAGACGTGCCACATGTTGCAGAACCACTGCGTACAGTGGCTTTATCGAATGCCAAGAATGCCAAGGAAAGAGTTCTTTGTGTAGAAAAAAATTCTCCAAAATCCAGGGCAAATGTGGAAGTTAATGAAGGAGTGCTGTCCTCCAGGGAATCAGTCTTCACATCTCAGAGTCATAAAAATGGAGCAGTTAATGGAATTAATGTTTCCAGTCACGAGCACGGGCAGAAGGTTGTAGAATCTGAATCTTGAAAAGATCCTTATGTTTTCAGTGTTCACTGTTCGGAGACATAATCTTCTTGTATTGTTTTTGAAACAGATGTAGACTTTTTATTTGATGTGTCTCATTCCCTAGATGTACATTATTAATTTCTAATGCAGAGTTTTTCCATGATGGTATTTTCATTCCTGTGCTAAGCATGAATGTTGTAGTGCTAGTAGTATGCATAGAAATTGAATTTTGTTTATTTGTTAATCTTATGCTTGTAGTTGAGCTAAATTCTGTTTATAACATCTCATAAGACATTATCAAGAGAGCAAGTAGTACAGGGACTTCTACGCTACCGAGATCAAGTAAAGGGTGATGTGTCTCTTGTTTCTTGTTTGGTACTGAAATTGATATGGGGTGGTTTTCCTTGATGTGGTTGGGTGCATAGCATTCACTGGGCTTCCCATGATGCACTTTGCAACCTTGTGACACACACAAGTTGATGCCCTTGAGAACCTCAAAGAACATCGATGAGCATTTACCCCATCTGCCACTGTTGAAAAAATAAAAAAATGTTTCTCCTTGAGCTTAGGTGTAGTTTGTGTTGAGAATTATAGCTTGAACAAGAACTTCCACACAGGTTCTCCTTGAGCTTAGGTGTAGTTTGTGTTGAGAATTATAGCTTGAACAAGAACTTCCACACAGGTTCCATGCAAACATGCGAGAAGTAGTTCGATATATTTTTGAAAAGTAATTCTATTTTCGAAAAGTAAATTCTATTTTGTAATTAACTTTAGTTAAAATGTGAAAGTCTTATTTTTAGCAGTTGAGTGGTGTATTTCTTGCATGCATGACTTAGACTAGGAGTAATTTCAGAAATAGATTGGGGTTTTGGTCTCAGCTAAAACTATAAAGACAGGTCAAGATAGAGTTCAAACACACTAGAACACTTGAGTAGTTGAGTAGGTTGAGTGACAGAGAGGGAGAGAGAGCAGGTATATTATTTGATATCTGATTAGTAGAAGGTGTGAAATAATTTTGATTAGACAATTTATTCTCTTATTCTTGAGAGCTATGTGAAAAGGCGAGCAATAACCAGCATGCATTCAATGCTGCAGCAGATGATAGAAAGACAGGTCAAGATAGAGTTCAAACACACAAGAACACTTGAGTAGTTGAGTAGGTTGAGTGACAGAGAGGGAGAGAGAGCAGGCATATTATTTGAAATCTGATTAGTAGAAGGTGTGAAATAATTTTGATTAGACAATTTATTCTCTTATTCTTGAGAGCTATGTGAAAAGGCGAGCAATAACCAGCATGCATTCAATGCTGCAGCAGATGATATATACGTCATCTGATATATCTGGACGTAAATAATATGTATTTTTAAATAGTTTTAAAAACGAATTATTTGATATATGATTACTAGAAGGTGTGAAATAACTCTGATTAGACAATTTATCCTCTTATTATTGAGAGCTATGTGAAAAGGTGAGCAATAACCACATGCTGAGCAGCATTCAATGTGCTGTGCGCCAGGTAGTATATACACGGTTGGAGGGTGTATATACCACCTGCCGCAGCATGAATGCTGCGTAGCATACGGCGGGATATATCTGCTGGTATATACCTTGGGATATATCCGTTTATATACCACCTGCAACAGCATTGAATGTTGTGCATCATGCTGGTTATTGCTAACCATGTGAAAAAAAAAAGTAAAATTTTCACATTTCTGAAAGAGGCATTTCTGAGAAGCACGCATTCCCGTACAACAATCATGCACAGTCTCATACAGTTGTACAAATAGTACCGTATGGGTCTGTACAACAGGCTCGTGCGGCAGCTGTACAGTCTGTACTGCAGGTTGTACAACAAAGAATTGCTGTTTCTGGCTTTTTCCAGTGGCCTTACCTTTTAGTCAGGCTATAAAAGCTCAAGTTCGAGGGGTTTTTTGGTATCTGTGCAGTGCTTTTTTTGGGCATCTTGTGGAGGTATTTTTGTAAGTTTTTTGAAGGAATGAAAAGCTAGTTTGGAAGGAGTAATTACTTGTGTTGTGTGAAATTAATTTTTATGTTTCTGCTATTTGAATTCCAGCTATTGTCTGATTAATACTAAGGTCTGAAATTTATTTCTGCATTAATTAAATTCGGCAATCTACTTTTTTGATTGAGATCATAAGGACTTTAGTCTAATGTTCCACCAAGACTCCAGGAAGGGGGGGCGCGGGAGTGGGGAGACGCACAAGGGGGACGTGTGGAAGAACCCCCAAATTTTGGGGATTTTAGGGAAATGGGGGACGGGGGGATGTCACATATATAATATAAAAAGTAAAATATTTTAAAAATAAAAATAATAATTGTAAAATCTCAACAATAACAATTCATCCCATGCGCCCTTGGGGTGTAGGGCAGTTGGTGATGGAGTGTACTGTTAAGGCACTATGTTATGTGAAGTCACTGGTTTGAAACCCCAGCTTACATTGTGTGTTGCGTATGGGGCAGCGTGGGAAGACTTGGAGGTTATAGTGGTAGCAGTTAGATAACATGACCCCGCGTCACGCGAGTATGTGCCCGACTAGTTGCCGATTCCGTCATACACAAAAATAAAAATTCATCCCATGCAAATTTATCATTGTGCAATGTAAATACTGTGGATGTTTTGTAGCATCGAGCATGTATTCTCACATTGACCTTGGTGTCGGGCATGTGAGAATTTTTGTTGGCACCCACATTGCATTTTTTGTTTTGGTGAAAACACCTTTGGATTGGTGTTTGGGGCTTCACACCCACATGTTGGGGCTTCACATCTACATGGTTGATTAAAAAATTCTAATTTAATGTTGAGTTTAGTAGGGGTTCCCAAACTTGCTCATTAGACTCCTATAAAAGGAGGGGCAATGTGAGGAGACACTTGGAGGTCTTATTGTGACATTATGGAGTTGGCATAAGTGAGTAAACACTTGTGTCAAGGAGATTGGGTGGCAATTTCAGCAAAGGAAATTCTGCACTTTGGAAAATCTGGCCTAGGGTTTTTGGGCATTCCTTCTCTTTAGTTTTTCAGCCTAGGAGAACAATTGCACGTGTGGGATAGTCGTACAGAAGGAGGAGAGAGAAGGAAGAACAAGTGGTACGGCCAGAACAAGACGCACATGTGGTATGAAACAGATTGTATGATTGACGTCCGTAGACCGTACAACAACTGTACGAATGACGTCAGCAGACTGTACAACAATTGTACGACTGACGTCAGCAGACCGTACAACAACTGTACGACTGGCGTTAGCAGACCATACAACAACTGTACAACTGACATCAACAGACTGTACAACAGGTTTGCAAGTTGGGGGGAATTTTTCGGGATTTTTTTTTTGCTGATTTGTATTTTTGCTAGGACGATTGTTTTTGTCCTCGGAATTTCTCAATTAGAAAATTTTACAGAACGTAAATAATTTGTGTCTCATGTGCATGGTTGATTTCTCTGTGATCTTTGTGTTTCCGTTGTTGTAATTTTCTATCATTATTTAAGTGTAGAGTTATTCAGTGATAACAACCCTGGTTTACTGTTTGAGGTCACTTGGAAGTAATTCTTAGATCTGAAATTGTATGCATTGAATTGCCCTAGTTGAAAATTTGACATGGTATCAGAGCGTAGGCTATAGAGAGAGAGAGTTCATCTTCTTGAGACACAAGTGGCTGGAGATTTGTTGTTGCAGATCTATGTTGTTGCAGATTTTTGTTGTTGCAAACTTACAGATCACAATGGTGGGCACTCTTAGACTTGAGGACAAATTGGAAGGGGCCACTAATTTCCGGGCCTGGAAGGCTAGGATTCTTCTTCTCTTGGAAGAATATGATCTCAAGGAATACGTTGAGAAGGTGATTCCAGATCCAAATGATCTGCAGGAATTGGCAGCCCATAGGAAGCAGGAAGTGAAGGCCAAGCGAGTGTTGTTGGATTCTGTGAAGGATCACTTGATCCCTCATATTTCCGAGAAGAAGACAACCAAGGAGATGTACGAGGCTTTGGTGAGTTTGTACCAAAGTGAAAATTCGAACCGGAAGTTGATTTCGAGGCGTGAACTTCGATTTGTTGAGATGTCCAGTGTAGATACAATTGCTAGCTACCTCATGAAGATCACTCAGATTTGTGATCAACTTGCAATGATTGGTGAGGCAGTTGATGACACAGAGTTGGTGAATGTGGCATTGAGTGGTTTTCTTTGGTCTTGGGAAGCATTTTTACAAGGGATTTGTGCACGAGAGAAGTTGCCACCATTTGACAGACCGTGGTTCAATTGCATCTAGGAGGAGGCTCAGATAGAGTCTAGGAATGACAAGTAGAGAGGCATCGATGATGAGAACTAGGCCCTAGTTCTTCATACGAGGAAGGGTAGAAGACAGGGTTCTCCAGAGAGAGAGGCATCTCTAGAGCCAAGAAGGAAGAAGGACCTTAGAGAAATGAAGTGTTTTGCTTATCATTAGTATGGCCATTATACTTCACAGTGTCCACAACGAAAGAAAGGGGGAACGGAAGCAATAGGCATCAACAACAGAGGTAGATGAGGTTGTAGACAGGCTTCAGAGGGAGTTCTTATTGGTCTCCTCCCTTTTTGGTACAATTTCCGGTAGTGGGACCTCGTTGGTGGATAGGGGAGCCACATGTCATATGACAAGAGCACGAGAATTGTTCGAGAGCTTCACACAATCTGACTCAGATTTGTTTGTGGAAGTTGGTACAGGTACCGAGCATGTAGTGCAGGGATTTGGAATAGTGTCATTTCAGATGGATTCAGGAGATGCCTTGAGGGTGACAAATGTACTATGGGTGCTAGAACTCGGGAGGAGTGTGCTTTCAGTCTCTGTGATTGAGAAGAAGGGCTATGAGGTATTATTTTGAGATGGACAGGTACTGTTCAAGCCCAGAGGATCTAGCTCAAAACAACAGTGGTTCTTGGAGTTAGAGAGAGAAACTTGTATAAGCTATAAGGGCCATCCTATGCGTGCTATGGCCAAGAGTAGCAGGGTGATAGAGGACAAGGAGTAGGTAGCTCCAAAGGTTGTACAGACTCAGTGGGAGTCAACCTTCTGGTGGGAGAGAGGAGACTTCCAAGACTGTTAGGAAGGTGCATGGGTTGAGGAAGCCATACATGATGCTCAAAAGTAGGAGGATTCTAGGAGCATGGTGTCTTCCAAGAAGAGTCCATGCCATACACCATGATTTGCTTCGGTGATAGAGAGAACAACTGTGGTAGCGGATCCAGTGTGGGAAGCATAGCCACATCCAGTATGGGAGACACAACTACTTCTAGATGATAGTGGAGTGGGTGAGAATACCTCCCTCGCTAAGAGGGAGTGTTGATGTTTTGTAGCATCGGGCAAGTATTCTCACATTGGCCTTGGTGTCGGGCATGTGAGAATTTTTGTTGGTACTCACATCACATTTTTTTGTTTTTGGTGAAAACCCTTTTGGATTGATGTTGGGGCTTGTGTTGGGGCTTCACATCCACATGGGTGATTAAACAATTCTGATTTAATGTTGAGTTTAGAATGGGTTCCTAAACTCACTCATTAGACTCCTATAAAAGGAGAAACAATGTGAGGAGACACTTGGAGGTCTTCTTGTGCCATTATGGAGTTGGCATAAGTGAGTAAACACTTGTGCCAAGGAGATTGAGTGGCAATTTCAACAAAGGAAATTCTCCACTCTGGAAAATTTGGCCTAGGGTTTCTGGACATTCTTTCTCTTCAGCTTTTCAGCCTAGGAGAACAACTACACATGTGGGATAGCTGTACAAAAGGAGGAGAGAGAAGGCCGCACGAGTGGTATGACCAGAACAGGTGCACATGTGGTACGACTAGTACAAGCCGCACGTGTGATACAAAACATGCCGCACGATTGATGTCAGCAGATTGTACAACATGTTTGCAAGTTGGGGGAATTTTCCGGGATGTTTTTTTTGCTGATTTGTATTTTTTCCGGGAGGACAATTTTTGTCCTCATAATTTCTCAATCTGAAAATTTTACAGAACATAAATAATTTGTCTCATGTGTATCGATGATCTCTCTGATCTTTGTGTTTCCGCTGCTGTAATTTTCTGTCATAATTTCAGTGTAGAATTATTTAGTGATAACAAGCCTAGTTTACTGTTTGAGGTCACTTGGAAGTAATTTTCAGATCTGAAATTGTATGCATTGAATTGCCCTTGTTGAAAATTTGACAAATACTAAATAGGAAACAATAAAATACTAAATAGTACTAAATTAGTATACAAATTTGTAAATGATATAAACATGATTCAAATTCAAATTTAGTAATGAAATACATTGATTAATAAATCATAAATGAAATGGAAATAGTAAAATATTGATACATTGATTTAAATTCATCATTCCTTATTCTAGAATCTAATTAGTACTAAGAAAAATAGTGGATACTAAAGTCTGAAATAGTAAATTGGAATTATTCAAACTAAAAAATAGAATATAGTAAAGAGTGATGAGCCCAAAGCCTCGGTCTGAGGTCATCAGTATCTATAGTCGAGATTCAAGAGTTAAATCTGAAAATTAACAATGGACAATGAACATTGAAAATAAAATGAGCATCATGGAGTCAATCTCATTGACCAATCCTCTACATCCATTTGCTGCATTAAGTCATTGGGACCATCAAACAGAATGTCACTATCTGTCTCTGAGTAAGAGTCACTCTCAATTTATATCTTTGTTTTTTAATTTTTAATTTTTGCTTTTTGTTTTTTAAGTCTTATTAGGCAGAAATTCAGGGGGTATGCCTAGTAGTCCCCCTTTTTTTTGGGGGGGGGGCATCCTCCATCCTAGGGAGTCGTGTGCCCCCGCACCTCCCCCGAAGTGGGACGTGGAGAAATGACTCCCCAGGTGACCCCCCGCCCGAAGTGCCTGGGAAACGTGGTGGGCGTGCACCCAACATTGGGGGATGCGTCCCACTTTGGAGACAGATTTTTAGGAGAAACATTTCATTGTTCTCAAGACCTCTTTGGGCAGACATTTGGAAGGTTATGATTTGGCTTTTATCTTTTGCCAACTACATTCCCTCTCGGCCTTCAACCCCTTCTTCCCATGAAATGAGGGACAATCCCTTCTTGGGTTAGTACACTCGAAAATTCCAAAAGATAAGGAGGCGAGGGGATGAAGTGTGGAAAGTGGTAGGTATGATCGGGAATGGCACGATGACTTGTCAAGGGGACCTCCCAGTAGCAAACCCATCCCTAAGGGTGACCACTTACTAGGGCGCATTATCAACCACCAAGGTGACACATGGAAAAGAGCATAACTTCCAAGCAGACGTTACATAAACAAAAGCATCTTTAAATGCAACACTCTCAAATGCCTCAAAGATTGAAATGGCACTCACCATAATACATGGCTTGTACCTCATGGAGGAAGACCCAAGCTGGTGTGGCGGGTACCATCGTGATGAATCTGAGATTTGTGGTGGTGAGGCAAGCCTTTGTTTGTGCAAGTGGACGCTGTCAGCCATATGTCTCTTGGTACTCCATGTCTGCAACCTGAGGGCCTCGAGACATCATCTCCTTAGTTACCCCTTGGAAATGGGGATAACAATTCCATCTTCAGAAGATCAATATAGGGGAGCAATTCACCTTTCAATGCCCCCCATTGATTGTGATATTATAATATGGTTTAATTGTCTCTTCGAAGAGTCCTGACTCCTAGGTCCTCTCCAGGATGGGGATTAGGATGTTTACACTATCTTAATGAGCTTCTTTCCCCCTTTACTAGTTTCTTGGCACTCGAGTCAACATCTACCAAGTGCAATTGTCTCTCCTCAATGGTTCTGGAAGTGGCCTTTACCTCTTATCCTCACACCGCCAGTTCCTCCTACTCTTGTTAAGTCCAAATCTATCCCCATGAACAAGTGGTATCACGAGGAGTTCAAAACCTATCATAAGAATCTCTGCTATGCCTTCTTTCACGATCCTACCTCCTACCCACTGGTATGGAAATCTTAAAGATCCTTCTTTCGTTTCAAGAAGCACCTCTTTATAGCACATAGGAGATGTGAGTTGTGTGTTTCACTTCGCCACTCCCCAAAAAGCGTTATGGCACACCATCTTTCCCTATCACTCCAACTTACTTACCAATTTGGACCCGTAGTCCATGCTCACACAAATTGTTTCCATTTACAATGTCCCTAGAGAACCCCTTGTCCTAGTCACCTCCCTCCCTCCCTTCTCTTGCCACTTGTTTTACTATACACATATTAGGTAGGCAATTTGGGAGATGAACACTAGTAGGGTTGATATGAGGAGATTTCTAGGAAAAGTTCTTTAAACATGATACACACTCACTAGTATATGACATTGCTGATTTATTTAACCATGTTGTACACTTAGGGTTTCCATCGGCTTGGTCCCATAATACCATCCATCAAATTCATAAAGTAAACTCTTGTATGGTGTCGAACAATTGCAAGATGATTATGGTGGGTTACACATTCTTGGAGCTTTATGCAACTAGCCCTCATTTGTAACTATTTGAGGAGCTTGAGAGGAGAGACCTTCAAGGTAGGGAACAAGCATAGTTCATACCAAGGTGTCAGCCGATGGATCATATTCTCACATTACGGGCCATTATGAAGGAGGTGAGACACTGCTATTCAAAGTCTTCTACTACATCGTAGACTTTCGAAAAGCCTTTGACTTGGTTTCGAGGGATGCCATGTTTAAGAGGCTTAGTGACATTGGTATCTCAGAGATTCTCATAGTTTCTATTATGTGCCTCTATGAGGCCATCCTTGGTCACCTTCGTACATTGAGTGGATTGTCAGATTTAATCAGAGGACCATTGGGGTGAAACAATGTTGCCCCTCTCACCCACCTTATTTGGGATCTACATAGACGATTTGGAGTCATTCTTGTACGAGCACATTGATCTACATAGATGAGTTGTAGTCATTCTTGCACAAACACGTCTAGTAAAATGACGATTGTCTCCTCCACCATGTCCTAATCTCCATAGTCCTTTTTGCTAACGATGTGGTCATCTTATCTTCCATGTTTGAGGGTCTGCAAAGAGAATTGGATACTCTTTCAAAATTTTGCAAACTTTGATAATTGATCGTCAACCTTGGGAGAACCAAGGTTATGATCTTCAATCGCTTCTCAAATTTCCACTTCTACTCTAGGGGGAGGAGGTTGAGATCACAACTGCATACACCTATTTGGGGGTCTAGATTTCAAGGCCCAGGTTTGGGTTGAGCTAGGTTCTCCAACTCTGGGTTAATAAAGGGTATGCATTCCTTGCCCTTGTAGAGATGGTGTTTCCAACACCAGTTTCAGGACATCTCGTCCAAAGTGGATGTCATGAACTCCATCACCAAACCCACAATTTTGTATGGTCTGGAGGTGTGAGGACCTAGACTTCTTGAGTTAGATTGGGCTTGTGCCAAGAGAGTTCGGATGCTCTTGTTTTGCTGCATTATCAAATGCAAGAGGATAGTTTCCCAAGGCATTGCTTAGGTAGAGTTTGTGACACACCCCTTCTAGATCGAGACCGTCTTTAGACTAGTAGAGTTGTTGCATTGTTTCCCAGTTCTAGCCCCCTTTCGGGCAGAGTGCGATGTTGGTTCCCATGGGTATCTTGTTTCCTCCAAGCAATTGGCAACCAATGGATTGCCCTCTCTTTTTGATATATTCTTTGGATGCACCTCATCGCATTTTGTCTAATAAGTAGGAGATAAATGGGATCATTGCTGAGGATATTTATAGGCAATATATCTAGGTCAATTGGATCGCCCCTCATGGGGTTTGAGGCCCAAGATGGTCCTTAATGTAGATCATTTCTTGGAGCTTAGCGATGGCCTCATTTTTTGACCCCTTACATGCTTTGACACTAGATGCACGGGCTTAGAATCCCCTTGGGTGTGTTCAGAATTGATTCGAATTTGATCTTGGCAAATATTTGTAAATGTTGTAAATACACGTGTTTGCTTTATTTTATTTTATTCTGTCTTCTAGCACAATGGGAAGGTGAAATTAACAGTTGTGACCGTTGGCCTTCCAAGAGCATTCCATTAAAAGTAATGAGAACAACAATGAAGAGGGGAGGAAGGAAGGGAGATGCAAGGAGAAAGAGGGAAGGACAACAATAGAAATGGAAGCTCGAAGAGGGTAGCTTGCTCAAAGTTGAGTGGACAAAGGAGTTAATGTGCCTATTCGCTCTGAACAAGGGTGTCTCTAAGCCTTGGCCTCTGCAATTTTGTAATGTTAGTGAGTAACAATACAGAGAGACTGTGTATAGCTCACCCTATTGTATTTTTCTCCTCAGCATAATAAAAGTCCCATTTAAATGTTGAATCTATGAGTTATTGCAATCTATGCTTTGGGAATTTGGTTTTGAGTTACAACAATGTATGCATACTCTGTTTTTTTTTTAGCCTGTAGCACTCGTCCAAAGATTTCTTGAATTTAAACTTGTCTGGGCGAATTTAAACATACATGGGTGAATTTATACTTACATGTGCGAATTTACGGGCCCTTGGGTGTTTTATTTATTGCCTGGGCAAACTTATACTTACCTGGGCGAATTCAGAGACCCATGGGCGTTTTTCTTCATTGCTGAACATCTAAATTCGTCCCTTGTTTTTTTATCTGCTATGGGAAATCAAAATCACCCCTAGATGTTTTTTTAGTTGCCGAGGGTCTACAAATCGCCCTACAAACTTTTTCCTTTGCTGTTGAAGATCGAATCCGCCTCTAGACATTTTTTTTTAACTGTTGGTCGACCCATTCTGACTGGGTTACTGTTGAAGTCGATTTTCCTTCATTTGGTCAACTCGCATCAAAGCATTTGCCCGAGCTTTCCTTTCGTTGACCCGACCATCAAAGTATTTGATCGAGCTTTCCTTTGGTCGACCTGACCATCAAAGCATTCGACTGAGCTTTCCTCTGGTCGACCCGACCATCAAAGAATTCGACCGAGCTTTCCTTTGGTTGTTCCAACCATCAAAGCATTCGACCACGCTTTCCTTTGGTCGAACCGACCATCAAAGCATTCAACCGAGCTTTCTTTTGGCTGACTCGACCATCAAAGCATTCGACCGGGCTTTCCTCTGGTCGACCCGACCATCAAAGAATTCAATCGGGCTTTCCCTTGGTCAACCCAACCATCAAAGGATTCGACCGGGCTTTCATTTGGTCGACCCGACCATCAAAGCATTCGACTGGGCTTTCATTTGGTCGATCTGACCATCAAAGCATTCAACTGGGGTTCCATTCAGTCGACCCGACCATCGGAGCATTCGACTGGTCATCCATAAGGCCGACACGACTAGCGGGTGGTTGACTGGTTTATTATTTGGTCGACTCTATTGATTGGCATAGTGCAAGGATTATAACCAGACGAAGAAGATCAAGATAGAAATAAAAGTTTTATTTCGCAGTAGACTCTGTGTTGGTGAGACGAACTGCAAGATACCAGATATATAAAATATGCAGAATAGAAAGGAAATGCTAGAAATGACAGAATAACAGTAAAATATCCAGCATAATCTTCACAATACACAGAAATGATATACGAAATAGCAACAGAAATAGCACTTTGAATTAGATAGCAATGTTCACGGGCCTCTTCGAGGGGGCAACCTCCAGTCGAGCAACGCTCTGTTACAATAATCTCCAAGCTAGGGTTTTCCTACCCTCGACTCTTATTTATACTAATATGTCTATTTGAGAGAAGCATCTAGAGGAAGATCCTTCTAGAAGCGGAAGCTTCTATTAGGTCTTCTTACATCCACCTTATTCTATTTTATTGAAAGGTCTTATTAATATTGACCTTTATTACATCCGAATACATTGATCTACCTATGCGCGGGTTAGGACCTTAACATGTCCGCCCCCTTAAAAACAACCTTGTCCTCAAGGCTTGAGATTTGGAAACTGCTGCAGTATTGTAGCTAGTTCCCAAGTGGCATCTGCTGGAGTCATATCTTTCCACTGTACTAGCACTTCCTTGATGTTTCTTTGACGCAGGCGACGCTCCCGCTTGTCCAAAACTGCTTCTGGTTGTAGCCAAATGGATCCTTCTTCAGCTAACTCTGGAAGGTTGGTTTGAATTTGGCACCTGGTTCCAATGACCTTGTTCAAGCATGAAACATGAAAAACTGGATGTAGCTTCGACTGACTGGGCAGAGCTAACTGATATGCGACTTGTCCCACACGCTTGAGAACTGTGTAAGGGCCATAAAATTTGGGTGCTAGCTTCTGACACTGCTCGGCCTTGAGGGAAGTTTGCTTATATGGTTGCAGTCGCAGAAACACCTGATCCCCTTCTACAAATTGACGTTCCGAGCGACCTTGATCTGCTTGCTGCTTCATTCTATTCTGGGCCATGACCAAGTTCTCTTTAAGGGTACGAAGAATATCCTCTCGGACTGTAAGTGTTTGGTCAACCGCCTGGACCTTCGAGGTACCCGGTAAGTATGAGAGAACTGACAGTGGCTTTTGTCCATACACTGCTTCAAAAGGAGTCATGCGAGTGGCTGTATGGTATGTAGTGTTGTACCACCATTCGACGAGGGGTAACCATTGAGCCCACTGGTGTTGTTTTTCAGAGGCAAAGTACCTCAGATATGTTTGCAAACACTTGTTGACGACTTCCGTTTGACCATCTGTCTGAGGATGATAAGATGAGCTGAGATGCAATTGTGTGCCTTGTAGCTTAAACAGTTCTTGCCAAAAATTGCTTGTGAAAGTTGGGTCTTGATCAGAAACAATAGAGTTTGGCATGCCATGAAGCTTGAAGACCTGATCCATGAAAATTTGGGCCATCGTGGATGTAGTAAATGGGTGGTGAAGAGCACAAAAATGAGCATACTTGGAAAGGCGATCCACCACCACCATTATCACTGATTTATTCCCCGATTTGGGTAAGCCTGTAATAAAGTCCATGGAGATATCCTTCCAAATAGCAGGGGGAATCGGAAGCGGTTGGAGGGTGCCTGGAGATTTGACTGTTTCTCCCTTGTTGCGTTGACAGACCTCACATTTAGCCACAATCTTACGTATGTCCTGTTTCATACCCTCCCAGAAAAACGAACGTTTAACTCGGTCATATGTTTTGGTGAACCCTGAGTGCCCTGCTGTGGGTGTAGCATGAAGCTCAGAGAGTACCGTGGATTTGAGCTTGGATTGTTTACTTAAATACAAGCGACCTTTGTATCGAAGCTCATCCTGAAGCTAGGAGTACCCCGGGGGAGCCTGCGCCTTGTTCTGCAGTTGCTGGATCAGATGAGAACTTTTGGGCTCTTGTAGCCATTCCTGGTGCAGAGCTTGCAGCCAATCAGGTACAATGAAGGAAAGAGAAAAAAGGGATCCTTCATCTTCATATTTCCTTAACAGTGCATCTGCCACGACATTGTCTTTGCCCTTCTTGTAGATGATCTCATAATGATATCCAAAGAGCTTAGTGACCCATTTTTGTTGCTCCTGGGAGGAAATGCGTTGTTCCAGAAAGTACTTGAGGCTTTGATGGTCTGTCTTAATTTGGAATCGTTGCCCCAAGAGATAAGGATGCCATAGTTCAACTGCATGCAGAATCGCTAACATTTCTTTTTCATAA
>JASDQU010735916.1:123706-152091 GCA_032191745.1 Picea mariana | reverse complement strand
CTTTATACAAACAAGTATATACCAATAGGCAAGGAAAATACCTTCATCGGCAGGTATATGCTGCCATGCAACCTTGTTTTAAAAATAAAAGGCAATGAAAGCGGCTCTTATCCAGGTGACCAGACAATAGTCAAAGATAAGTATGAAATTCTAGGTATCCTGTTTAGGTAAATACAACTTTTTAGGTTCCCTGTCTTTTCTTCTTTAAAAGGACAAATGTCCAAATGCCATTCTTTTCGACGCGACAAACGAAGGAACCGCCTTTCGTTTCAAAGAAGGATGGAAGGAACTATCTTTAGTCTCAAACCAGGATGGAAGTGACTGCCTTTCTTATGAAAGGAGGAAGGAATCGACGCACCACTCGTGTGAAGGGTTTAGCTTCAGTTTAATGTGATAGAAGGCCTTCTGTGTAGCAATCTGCAACGCAAAAATCTAAAAGGAGAACGTGGTGGAGGGGATTGTTAACAGCATCAGAATTTAGGAAGGGAGAAGAAGAGTAAGACATTGAAAGGATGGAGAACCACTATGGCTTAATGGAGTACTTCCAGGATCAAGCTGCCGTCCAAGAAGCTTCGGAGAGATTCGATAAGCGAGCTCTCCTCCAATGCCACGATAAGTTCGCCCGTCAGCTTAGGGAGTCCGCAGCAGAAGGCAGTTTAGAGATACGGTCGTCTGTCACTGACCCCTATAACAGCGGTGGCGCAGCCTGTTCAGTTCCGCTGGAAAAGCTGCACCCCATTTCCTTCAACGAGTTGAAGGTCGGGGAAGTCCACCGCGGCCGGGTGGTTTACGGGACGCTGTGCGCAGATGCCAACAAGATATGCAGTATGGTAACCTTGCTTGAGGACGATAATGGACTTGCCGTCAGGCTGGAAATCTACAACGCCGCTCCCTCGCAGGCGGAAATCAAGAGGCTTTACCCCAGGGGTGCCAAGTTGGCCGTCAAGGAGCCCTATTTTAAAGTCGCCGCCGACACTGGCCTTATCATCCGCGTCGACAACCCCGCCAACGTTGTGAAGCTCATGACTGAGAAGGGGACGCGGACAGAGAGCCTCCCACACGTGGATGTGGAGGACGTGAGGAAAGAAGGTAACAGGTGCTTCAGAGAACAAAACTGGGACGCAGCAGCCGAACATTATACGAAATGCATTGACGCCTCTCTGCTTCAGCTCAAAGAGATCTCCTCCAGTGGTAATAATAATATCATTAACGGCCTTCTGCATGCGTATTCCAACAGGGCGGAGACAAGGCTTCGGCTGAAGGAATTTGAGCTGGCGCTGGAGGATTCCGACAAGGCCCTTAGGATCGATTCCGGCAATCTCAAAGCGCTCTATAGGAAAGGCCGCGCTCTGGTCGAGCTTAGGCAGTATGCGGCGGCATGCGAATGTTGGGAGAAAGTTGCCAAAGCCAGCCCCGCGCAGAAGGAAATACAAGACGCCCTTCACCAGGCCAAGACTTTGTACGCCCAGAGCCTGAATGGAAAGTACGACATCTCGGACTACCTGCTCGGACGCGCATCTTCTCCTCCGACAGTGGCCGATTTCGTGGGTTTTGTGGAGATCAAGATGACCGAAGACGGCCGCGGCCGAGGACTCTACGCCACCCAAGAAATAAGGATCGGGCAGCTCTTGCTGGTAAGCAACGCTGTCGCAGTTGCTTATGAGAGCGCCTTTCCCATCATGTTTCATGTGGACCGCAGGTGTAAAGTGAATACCGCGTCTCGAGAACACCTTGTCTCCGCGGTCGTCTGTGCTGCCAAGAAATCGCAGAGATTGCTCCGCCAGCTTTATAGTTTACAGGATTCCTCCACGCCAGGCACTCTGGATGTTCCAGCCATTGATCTGTTTAAAACGGACGGCCAAATGTCTGCGGGTCAAGAAGTACAAAATGAATATTTACGGGTGGACGTTAACCGCATTAGGGATGTTATAACATTCAACTCATTCAGTGAAGCCGAAGGGACGCTTGTTCCAAAATCGAAAATATGTGAATTTGGACTCAATCTGCGAGAACGGATATTTAGAGGTCTCTGGCTGCTTCCGTCCGTCATTAACCATTCCTGCCTGCCGAACTCGAGCTTGCTGGATGTGGGAAGCGCCATATTTATTCATGCCTCCAAGCCCATCGAGAGAGGAGAAGAGATCACCATTCCATACTTTAATGCCCTCGTTCCCTTACCGGAGCGCCAAGCCAAGTGCAGGTACTGGGGCTTTAAGTGCAAGTGCATGAGATGCATTCTGGAGCACTCTTTCAGGACATCCCTAGAGCCTATAATTACCATAAGGTTTGAGCAATTTTATGATAAAGCAAACAAGGTGATGGCTGGAAGGTCTATTCAACAACTGTCCGATGTGTATCTTCCGGAATGCGCAGAATTTGCAAGGATTTCTCTAGAGGCAGAGGAGATCATCAGGAGTTCCACAGTGCTGAAAACGGAAGAAGAGAAGCGATGGATTCGTGCATCTTTTGCGTCTGCATACGTCCTTTCCACAATTTTGAATCGCTGCTTTCCTTGCGGGCAGAAATTTAGGGAGGCAATTCAAAGCACTGATCCCGGGGACTTTCACAATCTGGGCATGGCAGTCGGACAGTTAAAATATTTGCAGAGCCTGACGGGGGATGAAAATGAAGCATTTATTACACGACATGCATCAGACCAGGCGAAGGAGGCATGCATCAGTGTGTTTGGCAGACACAGTGACGATGTTCTCAAAGCCCTCGTCCTCAAGTTTTAGTAATCGTATACCTGCCATTGCCTTGCCATTGTAGGATCATTTTCGATTCGGAAGACGTACGGAAGAGGCGGATTCGGTTTGAAGTATTCGAATTACTTAGTTAAGTTTTTTAGATACTCTAATTAGTATTTGACAAAGATGAACAGAGCGCTTTTGTTGGTATGACTATGAAAGCTGCATGATATAATCATGTTGAATACAGCTAGAATGGTTTTTACATGTTCTGTTCATTGTTTGACATCGATGCATGATTTTATTTGGGATTGATGAATGCTGTTATACTGACATGGCAATTAAAGAATGTAATGCTTTTACTATCATTAAGTGCACATAAAGAAAAAACTGGTTTAAAATGCATATTGATAAACGTTGATTGAGGAATGTAATACTTTTAATATGGTATTACTTAAAAAGAAAAAGAATGATTAGAAAGCATGTTAATGAATCTTGATGGTATTACTCAAAAAGAATGTGATTATAAAGCATGTTAATGTATCTTGATGGTATTACTCAAAAAGAATGATTAGAAAATATGTTAATGGATCTTATGTTAATGCATGTTGATGATAGTTATAGGTAAATTTATATTTAGAAAATTAATTGTTTTTTTGTATTTTTATTAGTTATTATGTAAATTTGTATTTGGAAAATTAATTATTTTTTATATTTTTATTAATGATATTTTTATTAGCTTTTGTTTATTTTCCATATTCTTATTAGTAATTGGTTCATCTTTTTCTTATTAGTTTATTAGTCTTGCCTCCCAGTATAAATTAATGATTTTTTATTTATCTAAATTTATATTTGGAAAATTAATTGTTTTCTGTATTGTTATTAGTAATAATGTAAATTTATATTTAGAAAATTATTTCTTTTTCATATTATTTTTAGTGATATTTTTATTAGCCTTTATTTATTTTTCATATTCTTAATAGTAATTGGTTCATCTTTTTCTTATTAGTTTATTAGTCTTGCATCCAAATAAAAATTAATGATTTTTCATTGTTTTAAGCTGAACTTTTGGTAAATTTATGCAATTTTTTCACTTGCCTTTTATTTTTTAACTTATATTTTAAGTTTGAGGTTTTATTTGGCTTTTCCCTAAGGCACAACCCTCACATTGTTCACCAATATAAATATAATAACTTAAAGCACACATTTGATTAGTGATTTTCCTCAAGTCAAGTAATGCTAGAACTAAGTCTAATATTACTTTTTAACATTAAATCTTCTTAACATTAAATGTTTGTTTGGTCTCTAATATTACTTCTTAACATTAAATATTTGCTTGGTCCATACATAATCCATAACCCACTTGCTCTTGAGGTGCCACCTACAATGCCATGCAAAGTCGAGTAGTCTCATCTTTAGAGGCATGAAGAGCCCTATCTACATTTTTGTCTCCCTACATTCATTTTCGAGGAGAGGACACCATATCCACTATCTTAACTCAATCATCTACAAACTAGTTATACTTATTGATCTCTTCTCACATATTAAAAATAAACTACATACATACACATTAAACTAACTGGACACTAATCCACATTAACATCCTTTGTGTGCGCATAAGGTAAAAGAGATAGCTTCATTCACCCATAACCTTTAACAAATATTTTGTTAAAACAGTTTAGAATTTGTATAAGTATTGGTGAAGACGTTGGTGAAGACGTCGACCAACTCATCGTGAGTGGAACGGAACTAATGCTTAATGAAGATGTCAATTGAACTAATGATAAATAGAATAGAACTATAGATTAATTACACTATCATAAATCAATTCATGAACAAAAATGTTGATAAACTTCGATATACTTCAAATATCTTTGATGAAAAATTGGATTACATGCTATCTAGATAGTATTCTAGTTATCACAATACAAAGTTCTAGAATAATGTTGTGGAAGGCCCAATAGTCTTCATCCCAATTCACTTGCTTTTCATTTTTTAACCTTGATTTTAAGTTTTAGATTTTATTTGGCTTCTTCCTAAGGCACAACTATCATATTGTCCACCAATATAATAACTTAAATTACATATTTGATTATTAATTTTCCCTAAGTTAGGTAATTCTAGAACTAAGTCTAATATTAATTCTTGACATTAAATGTTTGTTGGGTCCATGAATAGTCCATAGCCCACTTTCTCTTGAGCTGCCACCTACAATTCCATGCAAAGTCAAGTGGTCTCATCTTTAGGGGCAGGAAGAGACCTATCTACATTTTTGTCTCCCTACATTCATTTTCGAGGAGAGGACACCATATCCACTATCTTAGCTCAACCATCTACAAACTAGTTATACTTATTGATCTCTTCTCGCATATTAAAAATAAACTACATACATGCACATTAAACTCGTTGGACACTAATCCACATTAACATCTTTTGTGTGAGCATAAGGTAAAAAGAGATTGCTTCCTTCACCCATAACCTTTAACAAATATTTTGTAAAAGAAATTTAGAATTTGTATAAGGATTGGTGAAGATGTCGACCAACTCATCGTGAGTGGAACGAAACTAAGGTTTAATGAAGATGTCAACTGAACTAATGATAAATAGAATATAACTATAGATTAATTACACTATTGTAAATCAATTCCCGAACAAAAATGTTGATAAACATAAATATACTTCAAAGATCTTTAATGAAAAAATGGCTTACATGTTATCTAGATATCACAATACAAAGTTGTAGAATGATGTTGTGGAAGGCCCAATTCACCAAGAATAGTCTTCATACAAACCTTTGTGTGCACTACATTAACACTACCATAATATTCTATACCATTGGATGAAAGTGCAATATCATAAATTACTTCTTGCTTAACAATTATAATATAGTAAAATTAAGCATGAAAACATAATTATAAGTGGATTTTCTATCATAGAGATCATCACTACAATTTGAATTTGAATCATTAAAACTAAAAGAATCCTCCCATGTAAGAGTAGTTTACACCAAGCTTATTTGTACCCTTCACATGCTTCAAAATAATTTTCATTTCTTTCTAATGTGATTCATAGAGTTGATGCATGTACCTTACAATATGGTTGTTGATAGTGGATGGGAATGCCATGTTTATTATGTGTCAAGTATAATGTGATTCATAGAGTTGATGCATGTACCTTACAATATGGTTGTTGATAGTGGATGGGAATGCCATGTTTATTATGTGTCAAGTATATGTGACTTCCCTCAATCTGTGTATACAAAATAAAATTTACATGTGGATTAGTAAATTATCCAATTAACTTGGCTCCAATGCAAAGGGAATCGTGCAAGTTTTCAATCTTCCATATCAAAATCTCTATATTAGGTTAGAAGCATACATAGGTTGTGATAAGAATATGTCATTCTCTAACTATCAAACATGAACACCGAGGATGTTGTGCAACAAGCGTAAGTCTGCCATTTCAAATTAGGCATACTCAAGTTCATTCTTCATACTATAAATCAAGTTAATTGAACTTCTAGTCACAAGAAGATCATCCACATATAAGATTAGAAGGACAATGTCAAGTTCAAAATGTCTCATGCACAAGTTCAAATCCAATTGACAATTGGTGAACTCTACAAAAGATTTCAGTCCATCCTCTCATACTAAGCCCAAGGAACTTTCCTCATTCCATAAAGCAATCTCTTCAACCTGCAAACATGTGTAGAATAACTTTGGTATACATAAAACAAAGGAATTTTTGCATGTAAATATCTTCGTGCAAGTCTGCATAACCAAAGGAACTCATTACATCCATGTGGTACACCTTCCAATAGAATTTTACAACTACAGAAAGCATGAATTGGATGGTATCTTTGTAATTTAAGTAAGGGTCTCAGTGAATTGATGACTTCCTTCTATGAGTAATTGTTGGCTACTAAATTAGTCACAAATAGTTATTTACCATATCATGAACATCACATGCATAACACAATCTATTTATCCTTATAACATCATAAATTCCATAGAATAAAAAAAATTAAAAATCATCCAAGCATAAAGAAATACATCCCAATCAATGACACAAAATTTTATAGTAGAAAAATATGAAAAAATACTTCTCAATGATATTAAGAACTTAAATCTCAACTGAGACCACTATATTCAAATCCAACCCTTATTGCATAAATTCATTGTTTCTTCTCATAGCATAAAACATATAGCCTTTTTTCAACCTCCGAAAAAAAAAAGGAATAAAAACATAATCATATTTTCTTCCTTCTATTGTATACTCCTAAATTATATATACATTGTATGGCCTTGTTTGAGTCATATCGATGACTAAAAAGGCCCCCTTTTTAGCTTCCCTTTTCCAAAAAAATGTCACTATGTTCCTAGTTGGGGGTTTCTACACCCAACACTATCTAACCCTAGAACAATTTGTAGCCTTTTGGCTACTTTTATGTGCTTGGTCTTGGCCTAGATTGTATTTTGTCTTGGAATTATTCTTGTGCATTCCTATTTGGTTAGGTGTTGTTTGATTCCTATTGTTCTTCCTATGCATCAAGGACTTCTTCCAAGTTTGTTTCTTCATTGTCATTAGGTATATGTATTATTTGTTTCATGACCCATTCACTTGATGCTTTTCATGATATTCTCTAGTTTTTCTTAGTGTACTTGTATGTATCATGGTTTCATTTCTACTCTAACGTGATTGATTGAGGGTTTGACCTCCAATTTGCTTGGATACTTGAAGAAAAATATCTAAATATCTTCTTTGAACAAGTCAAATATGAGCATGGACTCCAAAGTGGTCGATATTTTATCTGGTATCTTATGTATGCTCTACCCACCCAAATATATGGTGTTGATCTCAGAATTGTTCAAGTTTTTCTTGAACTATGTTATCATTGTGTCGATTGATTTTTCTAGTTTTGATTAGTCGAGTAGGTGTCGAAACCCATGTTTTTTTAATAGTTTAATCCCTGTGTATTCCTATTAGTATGCTAGCTATAAAAATTCCTTGCATCTTTGTTCCTCCATTTGCTATAACTATTCATGCAAGTTGACGAGTTATATGATTGTTGCCTCTATTCTTGGACTACCAAGCTCAAAATATTCTTCATTATAGTACTCAAGTTCAAACTATGTCATATTATTACTCATTATAATACTCAAGTTCAAACTATGTCATATTATTACTCAACACCAATAGCTTGTACCTTTCATTTTCTAGTTTTTTTCTTGTATATCTCATTTTTGGTACTTTATCTCACTATCAATGCTCACCATCTTTGAGTTCCTTATGGGGGTGGGGGGAAATATTGGAGAAAATGTATTATGGGGGTGCGGGTGAGGGTGGGGAGAAATAATTAATACATTTTCTCCAATATTCCCCCCACCATCTTTGAGTTCCTTCATTACATTGTAGAGTTAATTTTGTAAAGAAGTAAAATTATGTAAATCAAAGAGTTAATTATTAATGTGAGAAAAATAAGGCGGGTTGTTGGTTGTTTCTGCTCTGCTTGGCATGCTGAGGGTCATTAGGGACATTCTTGTAATTTTTTCAAGTCCTTCGCAATGAAGATATTGATGAAGGTTGCTAAGGGAAACCACTTTGACATCTATGGACAATCCATTGATATGTGATGTTGAAGCCTTTTGAGGTGGAATATTTATTTCTTCATAGAGTTGACCTTTGATTTGTTGCATTCTCACAGTCTATTAATTTTAGCGATTAACAACCCTTTCTTAGCGAGAAGAGCATTATTAAATATGCTAAAAATTGACTATGAAGAAATGAATTGTACTACTTTTATTCTATGCCAACTAAGAGATGCCTCCTTTGATAGTAGTGGTGTTTTCCTTTAATACCTAGGGTAACAACCTCTTCAATGAAAACTTCTTTTTGGAAGACATAAACCAATATAAACTAAACAAAAAAAGAACAACTTGGAAGAAGAATCCAACCTTCTAGATAGTGATTAAGTTATGCTAAGTGTGATGCCATGCCTAAGTGGTCTGAGCTTCCCCTTAATCCCAAATTTTCTTTTGATAGGATGATAGTCACTCTCACTCTCACTTGTATGGAAGAAGGAAAATTCCAAGTATGGAGAGAAGAGATTAGAAATAAACGATAACTAAATTGTCAAATGTGTGTTGCAATGGTTGTTTGGAAGTAAATTGCAACTAAATTGTGGCAAGGCCATGAAATTACAGGGGAGGAAATTCAAATTTACGTTGATGGTTGTTGGTTGCAATTGAATGCAAGTCGTCACCTATCCCGTAGGATTGTCTTGTGTTATGGACACGTTGATAAGGTCACCATATTCTGGGCATGCCTAGGATAGTTGCCACCAATGTCTAATGACAAAAAATGATAATCAACAAAAAGCCACATTGTTTACCCTTTAACCCGCACCTTAAAAAAGTATAGCTTATAAGTCACTCAAGGGAAGAAATAAAAATCGAATTTTTTCACAAATTAATTAATTCAAAAGTATAACCTCTAAATAAGTATAACCTATAAATAGTTGAAGGGGTAATTAAAATTTGATCTATTTTGGAAGAAAGATAAGACCATTGAATTTGGGTCGCAACAAGCATGATGTGATAAGGAGGCATGAATTGACACAACCTTCCCTTCCCTTCTTACATCACATAGACATAGAGAGAGATGGAATCCTAAGTATCTCTTTTACTTAAAGCTTAAACTTCATCCAAAACATAAATTACCTATCACAGTATATAATATTTGGATAAAATTATGAAAGTGGGACCCACCCAACACTTGAGCATGATATATTGTCTACCATGCTAGATCCAACATTTATTCTACCCACACTGGCCATGCTAACGTGGCAAAATTTCCTTTCCTACATGCTTTCGTATGGACATGAATTACGAGGCAATATCAATGTATTGTTTTTCTTTAATAAACATATTTTGTTTTCAAGAATTTGTCTTATTAGTCCTTGCCAAAGGTGTAGAGGGACTATGGCGATCGATATTTCGTTGACTTCAAATTAATATGTCATTTGACTATAAATTTTTGCATCATCTCTATTGTTCGAACTGGAGAACTAAAAGCATTATTTTTTATCTAATAAAAAAAACCTTATATGTCATCATCTCATTGGAAAATAGAAGGTCTGTGACTAGGGTTTCCTTGGCCACAAAATGCTCTCCCTTTCTCTCTTGTGGCTCAGGAGGGCATTATCCTGCGCCCCCCTCGCTCAGTTGCTTCTTCCCCCGACGTTTCTCTCCCTTCTAGAGACTCTACTTCCCAGTTTATCCAACATGGTGGCTCCTCTCCCTGTCACTTGGATCTTCTCGCGCGGATCAAGCTCTTCCTTTTTGCAGGCGGGTTGTGGCTTCGTGCAACAACTCCTTATGGGGAAGCTGCGTCTTTTCCCTAAGTCTTCCTCTTGCTCTCTTCAGGGCCTGGTGCACAGATCTGTTTCTGGTCCCATCCTTTCTTCAGGTTCTGACTGCTTGCAGTGCATCTGGGGGGCATCGTTTGGGAGTTTTTATCTCAGATCTGTTATTTTCTGGTGTGGCAGACGGTTCTTCCTATGTGGGAGCTCGGATTTGGGATTGAGGCTTGGATATTTACTCTCCGTCTTGGTCTCTGGTTTGGATGGCAGTCGGTCCCTTCTCCTTGTGAGGTTGGGGCTCGATCTATACTGACAGTGGCGACTCCATTCCTCGGTGGCTCTAGTTTATTCAGGGGTTGCAGTATGATCGGATTAGAGTTTCTTTGGGTTGGGGCCCGTGGATTTATCTTTCTATTATCAGTATGAGGGTGTGGCCAGAGCTTTGAGGTCCAGTATTGGGCATGCGGTGTTGCTGCTCTGAACAACACTTTGAGGTCCTTCATGTGGGCGTGCAACTCCTTGGTTCTTTGTTGGTTTTCATTTTGGAAGGGTCTTCGCTAGTGCCGTGGACAGCGGGTTATTTTTTAGGGTTCCATTCCTCTCTAACCTAATCCGTCTGATCTCTGGGGTTTTTTGTGATGTTCGTTCTCTGGGGTTCATTTGCATTGGAGTATTCATGAGGCCTCTTGGATTTTTCTACCTCCTTATGGGTTTATTCCCCATATCCATATTTTGTTCATCTTTTGTGGTTTTTTACTTTTAGCCAATTCTGGCTGCTATCACTTCTCACAATTTTCCCAAGTATTGAGCCTGTGCTTTCAGCACCTACAAAATGTAATTTGGTTCTCTACGGATGAATATAATTAATATTTTTCCGAGGAAAAAAATCTGATTGGAGAATAGATTCGAAGTCTTATTGCCAGCTTCGTTATTTAAATGTTTTAAATGTTTAGATATCCAAGTTTTTGAGCATCGACGCTCTTTTCTAATTTTTTTTTATTTTTATTGAAATGTTTACATACCGAAAGTTTTGAGCATCGATGCTCTTTTTTAATTTTTTTATTATTTCTATTTTTATTGAAATGTTTACATAACAAAAGTTTTGAGCATTGACACTCTTTTTTAGCTACTTGAATAGGCCCGATAACTTAAATTTTTACATAGCACGAGGTCATTAAACAAGCCTGACGACCTTAAATGTTTACTTAAATAGGCCTGTCACAATACATTTTTCCTCTAATTTTTCCATACAATGTTGCAATGAATTTGGAAAATATTGTTGTCCACCGCCACTCGCATAGGTATCATATGTTTCATACTTCTTCTATGCTTGGAATTCAACATAGTCATCATTGAAGATACATATATTCTTTACTGGTTCATTGGTTGTTTCTTGTTCACTGGTTCGTTGGTTCGTCGGTTGCTTGTTGTTGTTGTTTGGTTCAACTTTGCAAGGTTGAGGTCTTGCACCTGCAGTTGGACCTATTGGTGCTTTCTCACTGGTTTGTTTCTTGCTGCTTGCTTTTGTTTTCTTCAACTTTGCAAGGTTGGAGTCCTACACCCGTAGTTAGAGTTGTTTTTTCACTTTGCAGGGTTCAAGTCCAGCACCCGCAATTGGACCTGTGATTCTGTCATTCATCATTAACGAGTAAGTTTCAATACCATAGTTTCATTTGTATTCATTGTTTTTTTTTTATTGTTTACAGTTTGCAAGTAAGAATGTTTAAGTCTTTCCACTCGCATGATCATCATATGTTTCATATTTCTTCTATGCTTGGAATGCAATTTAGTCATCATTGAAGATACATATCTTCTTTACTGGTTCACTGGTTGTTGCTTGTTCATTGGTTCATTGGTTGCTACTTCTTGTTGTTTGGTTCAATTTTGCAGGGTTGAGGTCATGCACCTGCAGTTGGTCATGTTCATGCTTGCTCACTGGTTTGTTGCTTGCTGCTTACTTTTTTTTTCTTCAACTTTGCAAGGTTGGGGTCCTGTACCGACATTTGGAGCTGTTTTTTTCACTTTGCAGAGTTCAAGATTTGCACCCACAATTGGGCCTGCAATTCTGTCGTTCATCATTGACGAGTAAGTTTCAATACCATAGTTTCATTCGTATTTGTTGCTTATTGTTTGTTGTTTGCATTTTGCAAGTAAGAATGTTTATGTATTTATTCCTCATTCTTATCCTGTAGACTTTCCATAGAGGTTGGCATATCTTTTTTTCTTGCTCTTAAATTTTCCTCTAATTTTTTCCCCAGACTCTGCACCATGTGCATGCCAATGTCGTCTGCACAACTCCAACTATCATTTTTTCTAGCATTAAAAATTCCGGTCCTTTTTCGTATGTGACAAAGTGGAAATCTAATGCCTCAATTGAATAAATAATTCTTTAGCCTTCTCACCTTGCCCTCGATGATATTCCCAGCTTGCCCGGGAATGAGTACCTACCTATCCCGTACAAGAATCGAATCTGTGTCTTTCACATGAAAAAGACGATGTCAAGCTTGTTGCCTTTGCATGATGTTCTTGTAGAAGAAAACTGCAGGTAGGTGTAGAAGGGATAGGTATGGTACAATGACAACTAAGATGCAACAAAATTGCACACCATTGCCAGGCATTATCCATATTTGTCGGTGACATATTTCAGTAAGTTAAAAAGAAAAAATTTCCAGGACCTGGAATGCAAATCCTGGGTAGTTCTAGGACCTGTTATTTCACTTTGCAGGGTTGAAATCCTGCACTCGCAATTGGACCTGCGATTTTGTCGTTCATCATTGACGAGGAAGTTTTAATACCATAGTTTCATTCGTATTATTTATTTATTGTTTACTATTTACAATTTGCAAATAAGAATGTTTAGGTATTTATTCATCACTCTTATGTTGTAGACTTTACATAGAGGTTGGCATATCTTTCCCTCCTGCTCTTAAATTTTGCTCCATTTTTTTCTCCAAAATCTGAACCATACCTACATGCCTTTGCAAAATGTTTTTGTAGAAGAAAAAAATGTTGAGATGGTGATAGCAAGAGTAGTTTTTCGTGGATTGCAAATTGCAATATTCAATCTCTATGTCGCTCCACATGCAACATTTCCAACATAATGAAGGTTTTTTCAAATGCATTGCACCATTTATATCTGAACGAAACCATTATCATTCTAGGAGACTTCAGTGTTGACACACTACAAAACAGTGCCATAACAAAAGAATTGAAAAACTACATGTGCAATTACAATATTCGCTTTCTTTTGGTTAAGATAAAAAATGTACAAAACACACTTATTGACCATGTATGGTCAAATGTGCCCATATCACAATACACCCTCTTTATCTTATACATAAACTAATCTGACCATGATACAATCTGTCTTGTACTTGAATTATGAAATATACATCAAACATATTACAAAATTATATTTCCACGTTTCAAAGCATATATGGATACTGTGTTGCACAAAACCAAATCATTCAGCTAGGATCATCCAACTTCTTAATATTTTTTGTCTTGCAATATATTTAGGCCAGGAAAAATTCTATATAACCACAACCATGGATCAAGAAAAACAAAGGTTCATGCTTCTAACTCTATCTTTTATTCTATTCCTTTGATTCTCATTTACTGTATGTACATATTACTTGTTTTCCCTTACATAAAAAATTACATTCATGTTCATTGTATTTTGTGCGTTCCCACATTGAAACAAACAGAATAACTGGAGAAGACGAAAGACTTTTAACCACAAATGTAGAAGATGAGATACAAAGGTGCATGCTTCTACTCTTATTTCATATTCCATTTTTTTGTATTTCATTTATTGTCTGTATATTTATTCTACTGTTTTGCACCTAATTTATTATATGTAGTTACTACATATCTTCCTACATAATAACTTATCTTCATGTCAACAATATTTATTGTACTGCTACATTGAAATAAATAGAACTACATTTTTTTTTTTACATGTCTTTCTACATACCAACTTACCTTCATGTCCATTGTATTTTCTACATTACTACATTGAAAGAAATAGATTAGTTGGACAAGAGGATGAAATCTTATATGCCATAGTAGAGGAAGATGAAGTACAATCTTCGAAAAGGTATACCAATTGTGATAGTAAATCAAACACACAAAACGAGTAGGTGGATAAAATATTGGACTGGAAAACGATGATTTGGCAACAATGGGCCTTTGTTGAGACTTCTCGCTTTCGAAAATTTCCCTTCCCTTTTCTATTTTTCGACTCTCTATTATCCCTTTTTTTTCGTCTTCTATACTTAACTGAATCCTTTTCTTTTTCCCTTGTACTTTCCCTTTCAGGTTACTTTACTTAGTCGTTTTTTCGAAAATGTCTAGGTGCGTGGGTTGGCGGACTCACGTGTTCACATTTATACTCATGCTTCTATATCATGAGTCTGAATAACCGCTTCCTCATTTCATACTTAGCCACTTTTTTGATCATGGGTTCCTGGACTGGAGGGCTCACAATGACGATTCTATTGTTCTGTGTCTTGCAAACAGCACCCGAAGTTCTGCGATATACAAATTGACAGTCGGACTCCTGGGATGGCGGGCTCAAGATTGGGCTTCTATTCTTCCATGACCTACTAACAACTTCCAGAGTTCTGCGATATACAGATTGGCCGCCAGACTCCCCCATCATGTCTTGTTTCGAGTTACACATTTTTTCACTCAAAATTTCTGAGACATACAATTTGACCGTCGGGTCCTCACGTTTCTTGAGTATCCCTTGACACCTTATTTTATACTCCATCCCCTTCGAGCCTGTATGGAACATCCAGAGCAATTATGAACAATATACAATGAATATGCTTATGTAGTCATTCTGATGTTCATGTACACATGCTTGTATCAGAAAAAAGTTGGATGAGTGACATGGGCATGAGTAGTCAATCATCGCAAACATCAACATAACGAAAAGGCCAAAGGTAAAGATTCATACATTTTTCTCTTGCTATGTTTACCAAACAAATATCCATAGTTATTTATTCATCTATGCCATGATAAATATTTTGATGCCATCTGCAACACATGCTTTGCAGTTCACAAGATGTATCGACGATCGCAAGTGAAACACCCAACATAGTGCAAGATCCACAAACTAAGAGGTATGGCTACAAAAATATGACCTGCATACTTCATCCAAATTGTGCATCTACTTGTACATTTATGCAAAAAAAAGAGAAAACAAAAAAATGATATAGACTACCATTCACATTACTTTTTCTGTTTAAAAAATGTCACCAGGTCTAAACTTATAACAACCAATATACCATCAATAGAAGGCTTGAACAACCACCAAACTGGACAAGTGTTCGTCAAGGACATACTGGTCGTGTATAGCACCTAATTAGACAAGACAAACAAAACTAGATGCATTGTGCATGATGGAATGACAGACAAAAAATCCATGATGACAGTCACACTGACTATCCCTACACAACTTGTCCAGAAACATGCATAAAAGATCTTTCTAGTTAATGGGATATCCATTACAAATTTTAATATATTGTCGAAAATAGTATATGACTGTGGTGATTGTGATCGGATTATATTGCTCAATGAAACAAGTATTGTGGAAAAAGTTCCCACGATTTGTTCAGAATATTGTTTCGTACTGGACACAACAATCAATCAACTTGCACAGAGCAATGAAACTTACCCAATTGGAACCATTGGTGCAATTGTCACACTTGCGAGAACAGTTGGCTCGCAACACATTCTCCATATAAAAGATGGAGAGTCAGACAACGACAAGGCAATGGTACTGTTCTCCATATCCAGTTTTTTCCTTTACTTTCACATGCTCATATATCTCAGTTATGTTACACAATTATTACATTGTTCCATGTTGTAGCTGCAATTGTTCGACACCTATTCAAATTCATTTTCCTCAATGGAACAACAATTGCATAAATGGCAATTTTCACTTATGCTCTTCAAAAATATAACAAAGAAAAGAGAGTTTAAAGAAATGATCTTTCGCATAACCCAAGCAACATTTGTAACATAATTGCTAACATACATAGTAGAGGATCTCAATAAACTAACTAGATCGACAATTGTTGTGTGTATACATCTACAATTCCATCCACACTTTGCTCATAAAAATTGCCTTGAACAATTTTCTACAGCTTTTTTGTTGTACACTTGTATATTATATTATTCAATATATTAACTATTATGCTCATGTGTGCAGGTTGAGGGTGTTTTGGTTGCAGCGAATGCATACTCGACCCCCTTCGAGCATGTATGTGTCAAATGAAACTCTCCTTCTTCTGCCTCTACTTTCATAAATGATGGCACAATTGATTGCCTATGATGCAGTCAAAAATTTCCTTACATATATAGACATTGCCTCAACGCTACCATCCGAACCCTCCAAACCCTCAGAAACAAAACTATACATTGTACAATTAGACAACCTCTGTTACAAGATGTGCTTCTTGGGTTAGCAAAATTGTCATATAAAGTATACCTATAGAAAAAGGCAAACAATGTCTACATGTTACACGACTTTTGCGTCCATATAAAATTTACATTAAATGAGGACAATTCCATACTGCATATCGGCTGAACAAAAAAAATAAATTCATATCAAGCATTGACAAGAAAAGAAACAATCTCATATGTATTTGTCCATGCTACCCAATGATGATATGAATAGAGTCTTGCAGTGCCATGGAAAATTGAACTGGAAGCGCATAAGATTGTTCAGTCAAGGAATGAGAAGCATGAGGACAGACCTCATACAAAGTATCCAACTGTGAATAAATCAGGTTCATCATTTGAGCCGTCAAAATGGCTTGCTCCTCTGAACGAAACCATAAGGCATTTTCAATAATATTGCAAATTTGGAATTGTTCGAACTCCATTAAGTTAAATCCTGACACTCTTTTCCAGAACTAGTAATGTTAGAACATTGTCAGGTCAATGTGATCTTGGTTTATAGTACCATCATAAGAAAATGTTCATAGTGATCTCGGTTCATAGTAATATAGTAATTGGAAATTTTCTTGGTGCCCATTTGGGGATTTGGTTATAGATGGGATATAATGCCCAATCTCCGCTGATTTTTTCATGTCTTGTGTTTGGTAGACTTTTGTTCATGTGCTTTCGTACTGTAGTTCAAGGTTCTCATGGGGCTGGTTTTTGAATTATGGTTGGATGATAGATTCAGGATCTTAGCGGTTTTTCTATGATCTTAAAGAATATAAAAGAACTTCTTTTCCCTTTAATGTAACCTCTCTGAAGCAAATGTAATATGTAGTTCATTTTAACACTTTTACTTGATCGATGAAATTACCAAAATTCTTCTTTAGAAATATTTTGAAATAAAAGGATATATGCTAGGTGAAGTCCAATGGGACTATGATATCAACCACAGAAAATTAAAATTAAAATTCGTCATTGTTATACTTAAGGTGAAGTTGACAGTACAATAATTTTACTTGAACAACCCTCCATTTATTTCTCTGTAGCTTTTCGATGCTTCTCTTCTGCAAACACATCCTAGAAAGTATAACCATGAATCACTTTTTTTATTCCTTGATTGAAGAGCATGTTCACCTGTCTAATTCACTTCATAGTTATTGTTAAGACCATCAATGGGCCTTTGTTAAGACCAATTCTCGCTTTCGAAAATTTCCCTCCCCTTTCTTTTTCCCCTCTACTTTTCGTTTCTGGTTACTTAGTCGTTTTTCGTAAAATGTCTAAGTGCGCGGGTTGGCAGATTCATGTGTTTATATTTCCACTGATGCTTTTATATCACGAGTTCGACAGACCACTTCCCCGTTCCATACTCAAAATCTTTTTCAATCGCGGGTTCCCGGCTAGGCGTGCTCAACATTGCGTTTCCATTGTTCTGCCCCCTACAAACAACACCCAGACTTCCCCGATATACAAATTGACAACCAAATTCCCATTTATTTTTCTCCTCTAATTTCCCTTTATGGTTACTTAGTCATTTTTTCAAATGTCTCATGCTTTATATCACGAGTCCAACTGACCGCTTCCCGGGCAGGCTTTCTCAACATTGCGCTTCCATTGTTCTGCAACCTACAAAAAACACCCGGAGTTCCACGATATACAAATTGATCGCCGAAGTCCTTCATAATGCTCTGTTCCGTGTTACACATTTTGAAGTCAAAAGTTTGGAGACATACAATTTAACCATTGGTCCCTCACATCTCCTTAGTATAACTTGTGACCCTATTTTGAAGCTTGACCGACCACTTTCCATACTTGGCCATTTCTTGGAATCTCTTTCGCAGGTTGGCGGGTTCACAAAATGTCCAATGCTTAATCGCTATTCGCCATCCCCGCCACCTTCACACTTCTTTCTAGATATGCAATTATTAAGCTTTAATTCTAAAAACTCATCATGCATAGACGATTAAGATTGTCATTAATGTCTGAAAGGGTAGAAGAGATCTGCCATTAATACGAATTAAACCAAGATTTACGGAGGGTTATATTATCCCTTCTGAGTGTTCATTTCAAGAATCATGGAATCTCTTTCACACATTGTCCAGTTGGCGGCTTCACGAAATATCCAATCTTTAATCTCTCTTCGTCGTCCCTGCCACCTTCGCACTTTTTTCTAAGTATGCAATTAGTAAGCTTTAATGGTAACAACTCATTTTGCAGGAACCATAGAAATTGTAATTAATCAACGAAAGGCTCGAGGAGATATCCCATTGATACGAATTAAACCGATATTTGTTGAGGGTTATATTATCCCTTCCGAGTGTTCATTTCAAAAATCATCTGGAGCAAACAGATGTTCTCATCAACTTCTGGCAGCAACTCGACAACAATTTTGTCTAGATATAATAAACACCTTCGAGCATGATGACCAGAGCTTCCAGTGGTCCAGGGCATATTCTTAATACTCATCTCCTTCCGCCCAGAAGCAAGTAAGGATATGGTCCCTTGGTGTGCCGAGAGATATATTTCAAGCCAAAGAATTCCAAGGCAACCCCCCCTGCTCAGACAACCCCCTCTACATTGATGGTCGACGCAGAGGTTGATGCGGTCGATTTCGATCCAGAAGAAGATGATCTGATGGACAATAATACGATGATGGATAATGGAAATGGAGACAATGTTCCCACTCTTGTGCCCAAATTGAAATCCACCATAACGGGGGGCACTTCCCATCTTGGCAATGGAATCCCTAACAACACCAAAGGAAGGGGTTTCAGAAAAGAAACTGACGTTGAATGCAATAGCCACTTTGTAGCTTGAGAGTTTGAGTCTCTCGACTCGGATGACAGTCCTCGACCTCATAGATGTATCATTTCCTTCCATTTTTAGGGTTTTGTATTGGCTTTGGATTTGTCGTTGGTGCAGGCTGTGTCCTTGAAGTATTTGACTGTATGGAGATGGTCTCTTGGTGCGTCGAGAGATATATTTCAAGCCAAATAATTATTCAATTGCAGGACCACTCTCCTGTTCTCTGGAGATACAATTAACATCTTAGGGGGTGAGGACCAGAACTCCTAGTGGTGCAAGGAATATTCCTACTACTCATCCCCTTCTGCCTAGAACGAAGTAATTTGGACCTCTGGAATTGCTCGTGCAACTTGTGTCCCTGAAGTCTTTGACTGTAAGGAGGTGGTATCTTGGTCCCTGTCCGCCCATAATGAAGTAATTTGGACCTTTGGAATTGCTCATGCAGGCTGTGTCCTTTAGGTCTTTGACTGTAAGGATGTGGTCTCTTGGTGCGTCGAGAGACCTATTTCAATCCAAAGAATTATTCCACTGCGGAACCACACTCATGTTTCTTTTTCACCTCAGGTCTTCCGCAATATGTTGAGATTGTTGCAGCCAATATTGACCTTCAGTAGAGAAGACTGCAAGCAGTTCCTAAAAAAACATGATAATAAGTTTGGTATGCATGTTCAAGAGCTTGTCGATGCCTCCTGCATGTTGTCGCACTAGATGAACAACACATAATTGTATGCATGTTTTTTTTTTTGTAACTCCTCTACTTGTATTTATGACAAATATGTTCAATGCCTCGGTGCAAATAACTCAGTCCAATGTCTATGGATAAATATATATTAGCCACTATTTTTCTTATAGATTTACTATTAAAAAATTGCCTTGGAATCTTGGTTGGTGCTTCTTTGCTGGATTTAAAACCTCTTCTCGTTTGCATGGTTTGATAGTCTCGTAATTCTTAAATATTGTATTGACTCAAGTAATTTGATCAAATATGAAGCATTGAACAATTATATGAAAATTCATTGTGTCGATCACATGAGGCTTCTATGGAAACATAAATGAATTTCACACAGTTTCAAACCAACATTCAATTCCATTCGTAATGTAGATAGAACATAGCAACACTAATTCATGATGCGGGAGTTGGGCCCCCGCCCAAGAAGTTTTGTTCTCATCTCAACCTTGTTGAGCAAATGATCTCTTATTTCCCTCTCGCTTCCTTGATTCCTTCACTCCAAAAGGAAACATTTTATTTGTTGTCCATCCCCTGGCCTCTATTTGAGCACTTTTACTTTATTAATGAAATTACCAAATTTCTTCTTCGCAAATATTTTGAAAAAAAAAATGATATATGCTAGCTGAAGCCAAATGGGGCTATGAAATCAACCATAATATTAAAATTCAAGTTCGTCATTGCTATATTTACTGTCAAGTTGATAGTACAATAAGTTTATTTTTAGATATGAAATTATTAAGCTTTATTGCTAACAACTCATCATGTAGGAAGTTTAATACTTAAAATAATATTTCAAGGCATTAAAAAATGTATCAAAAACACAACTACTCCCACAGGTTGCAATAAAAACAAATATTCAACAAAGCATTGGGTGACGCACCCCAGACGCCTAAAATGACCAATAACACAATCTACGAAATTGACCTCCCTATTATCGAATCAACAAAGATAAATATTATGGGATCATAGAATTTTTTTTTGTGTGAGAATTGAATTGGAAAAACTTGATACTTATTCTACTTTTTTTAAGGCCTTATCACAGTAAGTATGCAAACTTATCCTAACCCATTGTTATCTACAAAATCCAAACATCAATAGCGCCTGTAAATCAACTATACATAGTTATAGCCAAAAATCAAGTTATAGTTTATATTTGCATTTGCTCACACCCTTTTTAATGATACAAGCACAATAGAAAACGAGTATGTGGATAAAATATTGGACTAGAAAATGATGATTTTGCAACAATGGGGCTTGTTTGAGACCAATGCTCGCTTATGCAAATTTCCCTCCGCTTTTCTATTTTCCCACTCTCTTTTATCCCCTTGTTTCCCCCTCTTATATACTTAACCGAATTCCCCTTTATTTTTCCCCTCTAATTTCTCTTTCTGGTTACTTAGTCATTTTTCTGAAAATGTTTAATTGCACGGGTTGGAGGACTCACGAGTTCACATTTCTACTCATGCTTTTATATCACGACTTCGACTCACTGCTTCCCCATTCCATACTTAGCCACTTTTTTGATCACGGATTCCTGGGCAGGCGGGCTCTATATTGCACTTCCATTGTTCTGTGACCTACAAACAACACTCAGACTTCCGCGATATACAAATTGACTTCCAGACTCCCACATCATCCCCTCTTCCATGTTTCACATTTTTCACTCAAAAGTTCCGAGACATACAATTTGACCGTCGGGGCCTCACGTCTCCTAGGGATCCCTTGTCACTCTATTTTGAAGCCCATCTGACCGCTTTCCATACTTGGCCATTTCTTGGAATCTCTTTCACGAATCGTCGGGTTGGCGGGTTCACGAAATCTCCAATTCCTAATTGCTATTTCATGTGCCCACGACCTTCACACTTCTTTCCAAGTATGTAATAACTAAGGTTTAATGCTAACAACTCATCATGAAAAAACCGTAAAGATTGTCTTTAATGAGAAAAAGACTCGAGGAGATAGTCACACTGACTATCCCTACACAACTTGTCCAGAAACATGCAGAAAATATCTGGCGAGGTAATGGGATATCTATTACAAATTTCAATATATTAGCGAAAACGAGTCCGACGGAGCGTTTCCCTATTCCATACTTAGCCACTTTTTCGATTGTGGGTTCCCATACATGCGGGATCAAGATTGTGCTTCCATTGTTTCACGACTTGCAAACAGCACCCAGAGTTCCGCGATATACAAATTGACCGCTAGAGTGCCCCATCATGCCCTTTTCCATGTTATGCATTTTGCACTCAAAACTTCCGAGATATACAATTTGACTACTGGGCCCTCAACTCTCCTGAGTATCCCTTGTAACCCTATTTTGAAGCATGACCGACTACTTTCCATACTTAGCCATTCCTTAATTGCTCTTCCTCATCCCTGCCACCTTCACACTTCTTTATAAATATGCAATTAGTAATCTTTAATGCTAACATCTCATCATGCAGGAACCATAAAGATTGTCATTAATTAGCGAAAGGCTCGAGGAAATCTCCCATTAATACTCATTAAACCAAGATTTGCAGAGGGTTATATTACCCCTTCTGAGTGTTCATTTTAGACATCACGAAATGTCTTTCGCGGGTCGTCGGGTTGGCAGGTTCACGAAATCTCCAATCCTTGATTTTTCTTCGTCGTACATGGCACCTTCACACTTATAAGTATGAAATTACTAATATTTAATGCTAACATCTCATCATGAAGCAACCGTAGAGATTTTCATTAATGAGCAAAAGGCTCGAGGAAATCTCCCATTAACACACATTGAACCAAGATTTGCAGAGGGTTATATTATCCCTTCCAATTGTTCATTTCAAACATCGTCTGGAAAAAACGAACCTTCCCATAAACTTATGGTAGAAGCTCGACAACAGTTCTGTGGAGATACAGTGAACATCTTCGTGCGTGAGGACCAAAACTTCCAGTGGTCCAGGGAATACTCTTACTACTCATCCCCTTCTGCCCAGAACGAAGTAATTTGGACCTCTGAAATTGCTTATGCAGGCTGTGTCCCTGAAGTTTTTGACTATAAGGAGGTGGTCTCTTGGTGCATCGAGAGATATGTTTCAATCCAAATAATTATTCTACTGTGGGACCACTCTCCTATTTCTTTGTCACCTCAGGTCTTCCGCAATATGTTGAGATTGTCAGAGCCAACATTGACCTTCACAGGAGAATACTGCAAGAAGTTCCTAAAAAAGCATGATAACGGGTTGGACCTCTTACCCGAGTTCCTGGAATACCCGACAACAGTTCTTGAAGATATGACAAGGTTGCAGGTTAGTTCATTTAGAAATCCATTCTGGGAAATTGCCTGGCTGTTTACAAGAATAACGGGACAGGAATCCACAACAAGCATTTCCCGCATGATTCTTTATATTTTGTATTTCACAGTCAAGGAACAAGCCATTTTTTATTGGGGCAAGCTAATTTCCATTGAAATCTATTCCCAATTATCACAATTCAGAGAGAAGAAGAAATTTTTTATGTCATCCTACTTGGTTTTTGCGATAGTGCATTGTTGTATGTTTCCAAAACTGTCTGTGTCCAAGAAGGTAAACTGTGAATTTGACCCAGTAACCTTCTGGTACCAGGCCTTGTGGAGGCACAAGGCTTCCCATTGTTTTATGAGGTTTTTAATGACTTTGTATCAATTTTCAAAGGTTTATTGTTAGGAAAGGATGCTCCCCGGATGTCTAACCAGGAAACCAAGTTTTTGGACAGGAAGGGGACACTTGAACAAATGGATAATTACAGTGTAATAATGATTTTTGTCTCCAAGGAAAAGCCTACTTTCCTTCCATGTCACATTAAGGATATAATGTTTGTTACAGAAATAACAAGGAAATACAACTGCTGGTTGCATTTTTTCCATGAGAAGAGAAAAAAATTGTTCATTCGTCTGCCTTGGAAAGTCAGGGACTTCGTGTTCAGGAGCATCAATAATATTGATGAATTCGCAGGACATTTCAACAACTTGAACTTAACATATGTTGAAAGACTAAGAGGGTTCAACCCTAATGGGATTTTTGTAGAACATTTACTAGTAGTTGACTTCAACAATTATTTTATCCATACAGGCCTGAACGAAGATAGAGAAAATGATGACAACACTCCTTCTCTTGACATTGGTGACCTAGAGACATTGCAAAGCACCACTGAATTGTACAAACAATAGTTAAAATGCCCCGGTGAGAAGAGTGTCCAATCTCGGGCTACCACTCCCAAGAGTATGACATCCCGAAGCATTTCTCCAATGGCCCACCTAGTAAGAAAGCAACCCATAATTCTTCAAACGGAGGAGGATATAAGAACCCTCCTCGTGGTAAAATTGATAGTTCTCATAAGATTCCCATGAGGAAGAAGAGAAAAAACATTGTAGGACAAGAGGAAGAGCCCGAAACTGAAAGTGAAGACATGGAACTTGAGACTGATCTGGATAACGTATTCTACAACGTTGATCAGCCCAGGGGTGCGATCCACCATAATCCCCTAATGGAAATAATTGAGACCGATATTTTTGATGAAGATGAATCCTTCATATTCCAGAGCGTTGTTTTTTACAACGAATCTAAAAATTTAATTATTGAAAAGAGAGATGTAATAAATAAGAAAGGGAAATCTCGTTCCGATATTAACCTTAGGAACATGGAGCTGTCCCAAATCTCTCGACTTCACCGAGAAATCAGAGATGATCTTGATGATTACATTGGAGGCATTGAGACAAATAATGCTAGACTGAAGGACTGAATCAAGGAATTGGAGGAAGCTTTGATGCCTATCCCATTGCTTGCCAGTCCTTTAGCAATAACCGTGCCTGCCACCCCTGTAGCCAAGTTAAAAGGATCCTACAGCCTCCACACATAGTGTAGAGGCTATGTGGAGAATAATATCAAGAAAATAATGGAGCTAATTACTCAAGCCTGGGAAACATAAAAAATTATAGTTTCCTTTGGAACGAGGGCACATGCTTTGCACGAAAATTTGCAGGAAGATTTAAAAAATGAAGACGGTTTCTATCTAGAGATGGTCCTCCCTTTTGGCATCCATGTCACCAACATGAAAGGTATGAGAGGAATACAAGAATATCTCCCCTCCCCAAACCGGATCAAACAACTAAATGCATGTTGGAAAGAGAAAGTTAAGAACCTACATCTCATTGTCCAATCATGTGAACAAGCCATATCAAAGAAAGAATAATTATTCAGAAAGCTTACCAAAATAGACTTAGCTGGAAGTACCAACGAGGTCCAAGACCCCAACTTAATCCTCAACTCCTTATCCTTAACCAAGCAAGCCTTCGATGAACTAGTTGATATTTTTAAGGGGTTATCTTTAGAAAATTTTTACACCATCCTTGAATATGGTGAAGATGATGTGGACAAATGGCTAGAGGACTATTCGGTACAAAATAAAGAAATTGAACAGGCTCTGCATAATCTTTCTATCGATCTAAGGGAATTAGAAAACGAGCTTTTCAACATAAAAAATGGGGATGAGATCAACGTGTCCCCCATGAGAAGCTACATTGAATAATGGATCCAAAGGGCAATCAACAAGCTCACCGACGAAGGGAAACAAGCGGTTGGCACGATTCTGGTAGTTGTCGACGATAGCAATAAAAAGGCATCAACAAGCAAATAGAAAAGGGAGAGATAGATACCATCACAGTAAGTCTATACTGATCACATACTTATGTCTTTATCAATCCATTTATTCCACCTCTTTAAATAGAAATGTCTAACCAAAGACTGATAACTTCCAATTTCTTCTTTTCAGGTCTTGCTTTCTACCGTCACCCACTTCTTCTTTCTACAGTCCTATTTCTTGTACTTATTTATTTTATGGTACGCAGGAGCCCCAATCTCAGTCTATATGACAAACACATTTAAATTTCAAGGAATATGTAATAGAAATTATTATTTTTTGATAAATTCCAAAGAAAACTACTTCGGGAACAATCTCGACGGTGCCTTGTAACCCTGTTTTTGGAATGAAAAAATAGTTCTCTTTATGCGTGTCAGCGATCTTCTTTTATTTTTATGTGCTCATAAATTTTTATCTTCAACTATGTTGGATGTCAAGAAATTGTGTTTATTTAATTTGAATGTTTAATGTGTGTGATTCCTGGTCCTATTTTCCAGTAACCTTTATTTCAAAAAACAAAAAAAAAAAACATTTTCTATCGTTTTGTATTGATTTAAGTCATTATGACGAAAAATTTCTAAGTCCCACATTTGAACTATACATGCCCTAGGAAAAAATTAAACATGAGTACCACATCTATAAAAACGTAGTAGGATTTACATCCTCGTTAGGTTTTTGTTTCAGTCCTAACATATTCAAGGGTCAACAGACTTGTAAATGCATCTGCAAGAATATCCACATAAATAGAAACCTTCGAAATTTTTTATCATTGCCAAAAAAACAATCAACTGGATAGACATGTTGCAAATATACCAGTTGGTACTATATTGAGATTCCTAGTTGGTACTATACAAATATTCCCTCTTCCTGGAGAGCAATTGTAGATCAACCTCTGCAAATATATAGAAAAAACTAGCAAACACAGAGGTCACACAAGAAGATCAAAGAATCTTCGACACTAGACACATTTAAAAAATATATATATTTGTTTCTTTGTCACCTCATATAAATTTATTTATCCTAACACATATAGAGACACACAATCCAAATGATCTATTTAATAGAATGAAATGGATTATGCTTACTTTGTATGGGAAAAATTAAAGAAGTGACCATGGAAAATGTACTTAACTCTAAATATTGTGATGAAAGTGAGTTGGAAGTATACATAGATAATTATGAATGAATTTCATAAATACATTAAAGAGATAAAACATACAAGGTAGGAACAGAAATTTCAAACATGGTAAGTTAGACTCCAACAATATATCAAGTTACACGTGATGGGGATATCTCTGCTCTTTAGTAGCTGTATGTTGCACTACTGGTAATAGGAAAAATTACAGAATATTATTAAGAAAATAAAAGCAAGATGGATTATGCAAAACACAAGAATGAAAATACTTTCAAAAACTAAATGGTTTCAATGCCAGAATTGCTCTAAAAGATTAACGCTCAAGTGCCTTCTCTTTCTGAAATGAATGTGAACCGTCGATCAATTTCCACTCTGCCATCTGGGAGACCCTGTCACTTTAGCGTCCCTGCTAAAGTTTCACCGACCTGCCAATTTTAGAACTTCCATGGCCATATTTAGCGATGGAACAAATTTCTCACAAAGTGACTTTCTCACTAATTACTTGTTAACCCCATATTAATATAATATTATGATTAACTAATTCGGGAATTCGGGACTACGGCTCTTCGAGGATCCAGGCCTTGGGGTAACTGTGTTTGTTCTGGAAGGAAAAATCCTGAAGTGACATTCTCATGGAGTCATTAGCAACCTGATGTCTTATGGCTGGCGTGTCGCACAGTGCAACGTCTCATTTTCTGCATGGATACCCCCTGTACTTCATGCTGCTTGTCACGTGTCCACTGTAGTTTCCATTTTCCTCCGCTACTTTGGGCTTCTCATTTTCCCACAATCCCCCCATACCTATGCATGTATTCCCATTCCAACCCGACAGGGACTATGCTACCATGCAAGACTTGTTTTTATAAATTATAAATAATTGTTATTTTATTTGATATTAGTTTTAAAAAATAAGTAAAAATATAAAATTTTATTATTCATCACGACAATGAACTACTAAAGAATTAAAGGTATTTCATGCTCTCAAAAAGTAATAAGTTTAAATTTAGGTATTCCATGTCCTCAAAATTAATAAATTAACCTTTAGATATTATACATATGGGAGTGAATTAAGAATAAGATAAATTTAATGTTTTAAAAAAAAATTCAATTAGCAAAGCCACATAACTTGTGGTTGATGAAGGTCGATAAGTGATGAGATATGTATTTTTGTCCAAAATTTTCATTGAACGGAAGAATCCACCATGTCATATCTAAAACAACATTGACATAAATTCATAGAGACTCCAAATCGAAGAAGAAATCTCGGTCGGAATACCCACAAACCTGATAAAAAAAGCAAATAAAGCAAAGAAAATACATACTTGTGATTTTGGCACTTGTTCGCTGAGCCTCAACATCCTACTTCTAGTGAGCATCCATGGATGACTCTATGTCAAAGGGCTCCTCCTACCTTTCGTGGACTGACCAAGTGATGTTGTAGGACGTAATAGGGTGCATATGAGTTGTAACACCCTGTTTCCCCCAGTCTGTAAAAATAACTATACTGGCCAAGAACTGTGGCAAACTCAAGAATGTGAATGTGTGATGTGAATGGACCTTGTGGAAAAG
>JASDQU010735916.1:95418-115308 GCA_032191745.1 Picea mariana | reverse complement strand
AACCAAGAGCGGCTTGCTGGCCCGAAATAAATGACTCACAGGATTGGTAGGTAGAGGGATCCTCATGAGTAATGAGGGATAGGGGTGAACCGCAGATTCGCAGAGTCCTTGGACCCGACCTTTGTGGGGAAATTCGTTCCACACGCAACGTCGCCGGAAAAGAAAAGGCAGGTAAAAAGGTGTGGAAGGGAGACACGAGGGATAGAGGAGGGAAGATCGGAAGAACTCTAGAAAAATATACAGAGCGAGTGATAGCAGAGAAGAAGGAGAGTAACCTTCGTTCTCAATCACTGATGAACATAGACTCAGTCTCATAGCATCGCGGTCTCAACTCGGGGCTGGCTAGTGGTAAATCCCTTCGGAATCGCTGAGCCTACGGTTGGGTGGAAATGAGCACCCCTCTCAGTAGTTACATCTACCTAGTGTTTTTCTGATAAGTGTTACATCTCATTTCTTGAATTTAAATATTCTGACATGTATGCTCATGGTTTGTGAAATTATGTATGTTTTCAGTATAAGACTGTTTGTGTGGTGTTTTGATCAGAAATGGTGGTTGCATGCTTTTATTGGAAAGACCACGTATGGATTATGTTTATATATATATATATATATATATGCTTAACTAATTCAGGTTTTCAATTCTGTTCTTGGGAAATCTAGGCCCTTATTCGTCTCAAGTAATGCCCTAGATAGATATTCCCACAGGGGCACCCCTTCGGGATCACTACCTTACCTTCCAGAAGACCTTTTGGTCTAGTATTCGAACTTGGTGAAAACTGCTTGAGGAACTGAAGGAGGATATTATAGCTTAAGTCTTAAAATCTTGCACGAGGGAGAACAATCTTCGTAGACTTCAACATTTCAGCATTCTGGCACCCAGAATCCCCAAGGGCGAGTTCCCTTGCACTCGCAAGTCCCGAAGTCCCGACTTGAGAAATCCGGAAAGGTCAGCATGGGGGTAAGTTAAGTGTTTACGAAGTTTCGGCATCCGTGACATCTAGGTGCGAGTCGTCTCGTACTCGTGAGTCCCGAAACCCCGACCCGTGAAATTTTGAAATGATAGCTCGTGGATGAATTAGGACCCTTCGGTGGTTTGATACCCAAGATACCCCTCCTCTTGCTAAATGCATGATTGGGATCCTTTCGGAGGATCTAAGGTCTGTTACGACCGTTAAAGTTGATGAAGGAACGCAGACGTTAAGGCCTCGACCCCTTTATTACCTTCGCAAGTAACGAAGAAATCAGGACCGTCAATCTCAAGACCCATAGAAATATATGGACCGTCCAGCTGTAGAGTACACGTGGCAGCCGGTAAGTGTTTCAGCGTTTCAGCACCCGAGAGACCAAAGGGTAAGAACCCTTGTCCTCACGACTCACGAAATCCTGACATATGAAACCCCGAAATGACCAGGCGTGGGCAAGATGAGAGGATTCGATATTTCGGCACCCGGGGTACCTAGAGGGAAGTCCCTTGTACACGCCAGTCTCGAAATCCCGATGGGTGAAGTCCCGAAAGGAAAATACGTGGATAGGTTACGATATCTCAGCATTTCGGTAATCAAAATACTCAAGGGTGTATTCCCTTGTACCCGCAAGTTCAAAAATACCCACTCGCGAAGTCCTGGTATGGCATAATGTGACTTGGATCTATGCTTTGGCGTTTCGATACTCGAGACCCTTAAAGGATGGTGTTGTTTCGTGTATCTACTAGATGCAAATCCCCGAAATGGGCTTAGAAATGAATACCAGTTTCGGATTTTCGGCCCCCAGGAAACCTAAGTGCGAGATCTCCTGTCCACGCATATTCCAAAATCCTGATATACGAAACCCCGAGATGGCTCAGTGCGCATAAATCAGATACTTCGGTGTTTCGTCTTCCGGAGTACCGAAGGGTATGAACCCCTCGACTTTTTATTACACGAAATCCCGGAAGGAGAAGTGCCGAAATGACTTAGCACATATAGTATTTGGTGCGTCGGTATTTCGGTACCCGGGATACCTAATGGTAAGTTTTCCTGTGCTCGCCAGTCCCAAAAAACCGGTTTGCAAATTCCCAAAATGGACTGAGGAACATATATATACATAAATGTATGGTGTTTTCGGAGTTTCGGCTCCCGGGAAAACCAGGTGCGAGACCTCCTGTCGTCGCATGTCCCGAAATCCCGGTGGAGGAAACCCCGAAATAGCGAAGCATGTTTAGAGTTGGTGTTTTCAGAGTTTCAGTTCTAGGGAAACCCAGGTGCGAGACCTCCTATCATCGCATATCCCGAAATTCCGGTATGCGAAATCCCGAAGGGTAGAGAACCCGGACTTAACTTGGGTTACTGTTAATCTCGGTAAGTAGCTAGACCCGTTTCGGGTTTCGGCCTGTCGAAAGGTAAGGGGACAAGGGATTACATGCATCGCCATTTCCCACATTGCGAAAGCCAATGAGCACCTCTCCAATAAGGCTTGTGGCCATAGCCGCCGATCCTATGAGTGCGGATAAGGGATGGCAGGGTCTGTATCAGTCCCCATAGGGATTCGGGGAACTATGTTCCTCGGAGAAAAGAAGAAAGAGGGTGGAAAATTTTAAATTCCGTAGTGGGTATGTGACATGAGTACTAATCAGGGCAACTTGTTCTGATAAGCGCTAGCAGGGGATGGAAGCATTAATGGGAATCCATAGAGAATGGAGAAAAATAAGCCAGAGTGAGAAATGGGAAAAATGGAAACATAAACGGAAAAAAAACTCTTCCCATGCTAGTGGGGTTGATAATGCTTACCTATCTAAGTGATAGAAAAAAACCATACAACCTGGCCACGATTAGAAACCATTGTAACAATCAAGCTGTGCAAAATGAAAATTTCCTAGACACTTGGCCACAATTAGAAATATTTAAAACTATAAAAGAAAAACATGAATTTTAAACCATAAAACATGGACCATAGATGTGAAAGAGACGACGAAGAATATTCTACATTAACAAATCAAGTCCATCAATTAAAAATAATTCTCATTAACAAAATTTTAAATCTAACACCCCATTTTTTTATATAAAAATTCATATCAATATAAATATAATTTTTAAAATTTAAATTATTTAAACTTTTTAAAAATAAACTACAATTCTTAAAAACAAAAACAAATCGAGTCCATCAATTAAAAATAATTCTCATTAACAAAATTATAAATCTAACACCCCATTTCTTATATAAAAATTCATATCAATATAAATATAATTTTTAAAATTTAGATTATTTAAACTTTTTAAAAATAAACTACAATTCTTAAAAACAAAAACAAAATTTTATATAAAAGTAACCTTTAACTTTTTAAAGTTACATGAAACTTCTTTGTATTGGAGAAAAAATTTCAGCTTGTCCATTTATTAATATAATTCATAAACATGTGGTGTGTTACTCTACATTAAAATACATATCATCATAACCTTATTGAGATTACTTTTATTATCATGGAGGAGTGTTTTAATTCAAAATTAGTTATGAATTCGATTGAAATCATATTATTGTCGTCATCATTATTTTTTCCCCTTTGTCAATAACCTAAAATCTTAAAAATCATTTAAAAATGAAGAAATTCATGTGAATAGTTCCTATAATTTCGATCGAATTTCACACATAATTCTACCTAAACAAAGTGTTTTAGGTGTCCATATCAAACCCTTGAACACTATTATTGATAAAATATAAACAAGAACAACAAGATGGCGGAAAAAGGCTCAATAGCCAACACTATTATATTCACACTAATGGTACATATTTATAGTACAATAGGTGATGCCACCTCATAGAGAGATTTGCTCTAGATCCTAAAATTATGCATGATGACTAGGCTAGGCAATCTTAACTAAATCATTAGTCATCACTTGAGGATATATTACTAATATCCTAAATGAATAATATGAATATAGGTGACAATTTAGACTTAGTGATTGGTTAAGGTAAGCCATAGGCTAACAATCCCCCCCTCAATCACAAGTCTGATCAATAATACCAACAATAAAGCACAAATTGGTATTAGATCCAAGTCTTCATACTGAAACTCCTGAGCTGAGCCTCAATGAAGAACTGCTTGAAAAACCGCCAATCTGGATGTCGAATTGTTCATCTAAAATGAACTGGAAGAGAGCTGCGATATGAAAGTAACCAGCTGCAATATATGAATATTCCCTGATTGCTTGACAATTCAATCATTTTTCCAAGTATTTGAGCTAAAAGAATCTGATGTCTTCTGCTAATTGGTGAACATGTAGTTTCACCACTCTACTATCATTGTATCATCTAAACATTTGAGTTTGAAAAAAGAGTAACACCAATAAACCTAACATAAGGGGTTTAGGATTTAAATTTCCTAAACTGACCTGAACGACCAACAAAGGGAGAAAATGATTGTCCAGGTTGATAGCACCATCAAGAGCAAAAAATTGGCCAACGATTAGACTACCCTCTAGACCTGCTATTTCTTGAATCATGACATCTAGTGCAGATGATTCAATGAGATTTGTATTGACATCGTTATAGAACGCCATCAGAGGATGTGATAATCCTTCCTGCCAAGGGGTAGAAATGGACAAGGACTTCAAAGAGGCTCTTATTCAGAAGCTCCATCACCATAATGAAATGGTGATCATCGACGAAGGACATGTGGTATAAGAGACCCTTCTGAATGTGATCATAGCACAACATCTGTAAATCGGAAGGGAAAAGCGGAAATGTATTGCATGCAAAGTAAAAAAAACCACAGCTCTCCACAGAGCTCCACCTGCTAAGAATATGAAATTCCACCTGCTAAGGAGATGCCGCTCCACTCACTCCATGAACACCTGGTAAAGAAGGGGAAGTGGACGATGCCCCATTCACCCACTAACAATAAAAAACTCAATAAAAACCCTAAACACGGTAAAAAACCTAAACCTAAAGTGTGCATTAATAACCAAATCAACAATTATAATGTTAATCACCTTAATCACATTTTTGAATGACAAAAACATACATGTTTTTTCATGCAAGGAAGTTAATGGTTGTATTAGCCTTTCATTTATTGCGACGACAAAGAATATTCAAAACAAATGAAATCTTGTCCACAAAAATCACATTTGTGATTAAAAGCTCATTAATTATGACGTTTTTCAATAGTTGTAAGCCTATGGACATAATATAGAAATTTCTTAATGGCTTATATAACTAGATAAAATTTATTTTTAAATGTTTCTCACTAAAAATTCCATCGACGACTGGTAATTATGACTCTTCCTCAACAATTGTTCATCATTCCTCTATATTCCAACCTTCTTTCATATCCTATCGGTGTAAATAAACTAGTTTTTCTTGTTGTGCTAATTGCACCGAGGGTAAATAGGTGCTCTATAGCCCATTATGGAGGAGATGTTTTCACGTTAGCATTATGTTAGATTAGATAAGGTTACATTAAACTTTAAGAAGAATTAAAGTTGACTCAATTAAAAAAAATAACAATAATAAAAAGAAAGCCGGCTCAATTAAAAAAAAAACAATTACAGACCCCATTGCATATTATGCACATATATACATATGTACATGAAAACATATAAAATGTTAAACCAATGTAGATCTATCTTAATCCTGGATCTATTAAGCACCGAGAGAGATCAAATCTCTTAAGGTGTAACTTTTAAATGAAATGATGAAAAAAGATACACTTTAAGAAATGTAATCCTTCTTGGTGCTTAATAGATACAAGTTTAAGATGGATCTACAATGGTTCTTATTCTTCTTCACTTCATACCATTTGGAGATGAAATAATGATATGCTTATGTTTATTCATTATTATCTAATTACAAAATATAAGTATGGTATAGTTGCCTTAATAACTTTAGAACATTTGTGTTCTAATTACAATAATTGGCTTCTCTACCTATTTTAACTTGAGCTCGAAGACAATACTTTTCTAAAAAAGTTTGGGTGGGTGGAAGGACATGAATGGAGGAGATAAGAGAGAATCCCCACAACAAGTCTATCATTTCCCAATCGTTATCACTTTCATCAATACTAAGAAATAACAACATGATTTCGATCTCTTTCCACTCGAAAGCAATCTCACTCTAAGGAAATCTTTTGGATTTTGAAGTTTGAAGCCAAATGAATTATTCCGATGGGATGTTGAAAATATCATTTTTATTAATTAATAATATCTTAAAATCTTTCAACAAAGGAATTCTAACGCAAAAGAATCCAGTCAATGCCAATAATATATGTTAATGAACCGACATTGACTATTCAAATTAAAATTCACTCCAAAAATCACAATTTTATAGGGAATGGTAGGATTGAAAATCTTAAACTTTAAATCAAGGAGTTTGAAAGCATAGATGAGCTAAAGTATTATTGGATATTTAAAAGAGAGATTATCGAAGGTAATAGACTCTTTTCTATATAAATCTTATTTATTAATTAAAGCTTTCTGAATATATGGTTTAACTCGCAAAATTTGCACTCCAACAACCACAGACGATGTAAATTAAATTTCTTAATATCCATATAAAAATATACCACCGTTCATCCACGCCAACCAATTATCTATATCAAAACAGGGCATACAACTTCAATTCAAAACCATGAACATAAAACTTCAATTCAAAACCATTTGACCATTTTCATTAGATTCAATGTTACTTTAACTTCTTATCTTCTTATTTTAAGTATTTTAACTAATTGCTTATGATACTTCAAACAAAATAAGCCTTTGTCGGTCGTCTGAAGGGGGTGGTTGTACTCTTACGAAAGCACTGTGTCAGTTTGAATGCTTGAGGACGAGCGCTTTGAGAACATCTTCATTGTGTCTACCAAACACACTAATGCAGGCCTCTCTCACATGCTCTGATGCATGTCGTGTACTAAATGTTATTGTTATGTTATTGCAGTTACATTATTTCAACATAGTGGTGTATGTAAGATGGTTTGTCCAACTTCTTCTGGTCCACAAAATTTTAGAAGTTGAAGTCTTAAGTTCAAGAGAAAAGGGTGTCAAGTTAGCAACTATGTTGAAAAAATTAGCATCATTTTAGCAATATTACACTCTCGATCTATGCAACTTCAAAAAAATAATATAAACATGCATTTTGTTTTTTCTAACATGAGAAGTATGCACTCTCTAATATGTTTGCATAACATTTCACTGAGAATGATGGTGAAATTCTCATACTTGTTGTAGATGTGGTGTGTGAGGTTGTGATGAAGGTCAAGTTTTGATGTTAAGTGTTTCCAATATGAAGGTCAAGTTTTGATGTCAAGTGTTTCCAATGTCAATGTAGTTGGTCAAGTTTTGATGTTAAGTGTTTCCGATGTCAATGTAGTTGGCCTTGTTACTTGTATTATATATATATATATATATATATATATATATATATATATATATATATATATTCAATGCAACAATAACCTATAAGTTACAAAACAATTTCTTTTCTTATAATAACTCAATTGTCAACTAGTAGTGGGGACAACCATCAACAGTTGATATCTGGTTGCTATCCGCGAATGCATGTTGTCTCATCATCATTATTCAAGGAAAAACACACCACCTCAAATGATCCACTAGTGGTATGTAAAGGGGTAGACTTTCATTCCTACTAGATGCCTCTAGGTCGCTAACATGTTTCCTTATGTTGAAAGAAGGTGAGCTCTTAGCCAAATAAAAGCAGTTTTAAGACCATGTAACTTTTATTTTAAATTTATTAATATTAATTTCTCATTACATAAAAGAAAAAATCATTGGAAAATAACTTCAAAGAAATTTTGTATCCAACCTTCACATTTTTCCTTTGCTTTGACACCAAAATTGGAATTTAGAAAAAAAAACCTTTAAAACAATTAACACCCATATTATCTATCAAATTTCATCCTTACTTGACATGGACTAAACACTTGTGAAAGAAACTTTATTGCATTCACCTCCACATGGAAAAAAACACATGTAAAGGCATCTTTTATTACCTTTCTATCACTAAAAACATTAAAATGAACTCTAAAGTAAATCATCTACTTTAAAGTCAAATAGTACCTTAACAAACATTTGACATCTTTCATTGAAAATGAACTTTAAAGTAAATCATCCCACTTGAAATTAGCATTGTACCTTATGTTGAAATATTGTAACTACAAAGAGTATTCTATTTATTATTGAGTTATTATTCATATGATCAATCCCCTTTTGTGGATTGATCATGTCTTGTTTTGTACTTGACCAAATCCCCTTTTGTGGATTGGTCAAACCCTAAATATATTATGCAAATTGAGAAGTTGGTCCCTAGGCCTAATTAAAGTGGTTTTAACCACTAAGAAGACAACTCAACCCTGCCCAGTGAAGAGACACCTTTCCAGCGCCTGCTAGCCTGTATAAATAAATGAAGTCGGTGCCTCATTATCTTACTCACTCATTCACTCAACAAGTGCGCAAGTTTGAAGAGCTACAGTTGGGAGAAAAAGGAAGAGAGAGGCACATTACTCAGTGTTGGATATTCTCTAGTGTTTTGGTTTACTGTCTTGGCATTGTATTGACTATCTATATTAAGGAAGTTTTGCTGGGTTTTCTCCCCCATGAGGGTTTCCCAGGATAAATGTCGTGTATCTTGTGATTGTTTTTCTCTTAGTGATCCTACATGCTATTGTTATCTAGTAAATTTGAAAAAAACTACATAACAAGCTCTAAATTTAACATGGTATCAGAGCTAAACTGAAGAGAGCATCTTTCACTAGATAAAGAAAAACGTCATTATTGTCGTACAAGAAAATTAGGACTTTTTATTGGAGAGGAATTTCTGACTAAAACCCACCTAGGGAAGTGTGCCCTACCCTAGTAAATATTTTGGCACCTTGAGCGCACCTTTTCAGTGCACGAAACTCTCGAAAAGTGAAACCCTAGTTTTCACTAGTACCAGAAACTAGAAAACTAGAACTAGTGCCAGAAGTACCAGCCCAGATTTTTATAAGCTCAGTTTCAAGGGGTAAATTTTAGATTTTAAGAAATCTGACTGCACCATCTTACTTGCCTCAGCTTAGTGCATCTAGCCCCTGGATCAGAATTTCAAAATTTGAAGTTTGAAAAATTAGGGTTTTCTCATAAAACCCTAAGTTACAGCTAAAGTACTAGTTGCAGTTCCAGTTGCAGTAAACTATTTTGTAAAGTGTTGGACAACCTTAAAGTTGAAACACCTTTGAAGTTTTGAAGGTTTGTTACCTATCACCGTTGTTTTCAGATGGTACCACCACCCACTGATACTATCACAGACCTATGTACTTACATATGTTTCAATTATATTATTCTAAGTGATACTTGTAGGAGAAAGGATCTCTTATCATAGATCCAGAAGGATCTTAGATCCAACAAATTTAGAAGACCAATGCACATGTTTGATTATCTTGATATGCATCTATTTTTTATGGCATTATTTTGACCTTATGAACATCTAGGTGGTATGTTGAAATCATACTAACCATTGGTCAAAATTATCAAGGTTGATTAAAGTTGAGTTTATAGAGTTTATTTTCTAACTTAGATTTCTGTCAAGATAACATACTATCAAAGTACATAAGACAAGTTGAAGAAAACACTTGTCATCCTGAGTGAAGAAGACTTGGAAGAAAAGAAACACAGTCATTCTTGAGGACAAACTCCAGGTTCTAGGTTTGATTGATTAAGTTGATAAGATTTAAAACATGCAAGTGGCAAGAAAACACTATAGTTGAGATAGCAATCTTTGAATTTTTTTATACTTGGTAGCATGTGAGCATATTAAGGTAAATGCTTAGTGTAATCATTTACCAGATACAACTAACATCTCCTCTAGGAGAAACTTCTTGTGTTGGTTCCATGCTACCATGGAGGAATGCTTGATCACAACACTAGAAGAGTGTTGATCTCATTTCATATTGTATTTCTTACTTTTGATCTTTTTCACATGTAATAGCTCTAAAGGAGATACTGTGGTGATTGTTCTCGCCTTTGATTTATTATTATTATAAAGAGTATTATTCTTGGCTATTGTTGTTCTTGTTCTGGGCAGGTCACAGGTGCCCTAAGGTAACTATAGTGAAGGTTGCAGAAGGAAACACAATGAGACATGAAGCAAGCTATCCAAGTTGTATACATGACAGTATACATCCATGTACCAAAGAAGATGAAGAAGAAGCTATTTTTGAGATCCAGAGTATCTCATATGGAGATTGACTGTAAGGAGCAGAAGGCTCCAAAGATGACCAAAAATTAGAACATAACTCACAGAATACTTGGTCAAAGGATAATGATGCTACCTTGATGGGAAGAAAATTTCGTTTGAAGTCTGACTCAACTTTTCATATTTAAGACTTGGTATTCAACACCAAGTATACCCTGTAAGAGATGACAAAGTCCTTGTAGACTCAGAAGAAATCAAGAGTAAGCCTGATCTCAAAAAGGACTAGATGAAGAGACATCTTCTAGGACTGGAAGACAGATGCCATGAGAATACTAGATCATAGCTTCAGATATTTTTAGGAGATATTAAATCTCTTGGGAATATTCCCTTGTTTCAGTGACAGAGAAGGAATCCAATCAGAAAAGACTGGGATATGGATTTTTCCGTGAGACTAGAAGAGAAGTCAATGTTGACTTCCAAGTTTGATCTAGCAGATCAAGCATATTGCAGATGTACAAATCCTGATGTGTATCCAGAGGATTTTCCTTGCAAGAGGGAGAAGACTATGACGAGACACTTACTCCAGTAAGTGAAGAAATATTTCCAGTATTCATGAAGACAATCAGAACTACCATGATAGTATGAGGTTCAGGGGGATCAATCCCTATATTTGAGATTGAGTTATCTCTAGTGCCAGTTGATGTAGTACATGACTACACTAGAAGATAAAGTTACCTCCATGAAAGAAGAAGAGCTACTTTCAGTACCAATTAGTGAGCCACTCTTTGTTTTAGATAAAGTTGTTGTCATGATAGAGTAGAGGAGTTACTCTCAGATTTCAATAACCACAGTGAGAATGAAGCAATCATTCTCATCTTCAGAGCAACAACACGTGCAGAGTCCTAGTTCCAGAAGGAACAATTGCCGAAAGAAGAGAGGACATACTCTCATGTAGTGAGACAGATAGTGCTTTGTAGAAAGCACATAGAGGTAGCACATGATTGTGTAGATTGAGTTGCAGCTAAGCAAGTATACCGGATTGGTACAAAGTGATGTGAAAATTTTATTTGAAGTTGAAGACAGAAAGACTCAGGTCTGTAGGTTGAAGAAGGCTCTGTAAAGTTTGAAGCAAGATCCTAGAGCTTGATATGGAAGAATTTACAGTTTCCTAACGAGCTTGGGATTTACCAAGAGTAAAGTTGATTCTAACCTTTACCTCAAGGTTATGAAGGATGAGCCAGTGATGTTGCTACTATATGTAAATGATGTATTCTTGACAAGATGAAGAAAAGTTCATCACATACTGTAGAATAAGCTCACTACAGAGTTTGATGAAAGACCTAGTGCCTATTTCATAGGTCTTGAAGTTTGGCAGAACCGAGAGAAGATCTTCCTCAACCAAGGGAAGTATGCAGTAGAAATACTGAAGAGGTTTGATATGTTGGAGTGTAAATCCATAAACACACCCATGGAAACAAAGTTGAAGCCCTTGGTTCGGTGATGTATCTGACGAATACCAGGCTAGATATATGTTTTTTCTTGAGTCGGTATTTGGTAGAACCCAGACGTGTTCACCTTGATGATGCAAAACATGTGATGAGATACCTTAAGGGTACATTGGATTTTCGTCTCTATTATACTAGAGATCATGAATTCAGATTGTATGGATATATTGATTCAGATTGAGCTGGAAGTGTTTCTGATAGAAAGAGAACTTCATGATGTTTTTTCAGTCTGGGGTCAGCCATGACTTCATGGAAAAGTAGGAAGCAATCCAGTATTTCTCTTAGCACGACAAAAGCGGAATATATTACAGGATGTTTCGCCAGTTGTGAAGCCATATGGCTTCGAATGTTGTTGATAGATCTATTTGATCCGGAGATGGAAGCCATCGTGATCCAATGTGATAACCAGAGTTGTATAAATATGATGTGTTCCATGGTGAGTCGAAGTACATAGAGATACGATATCACTTCATCTGTGATATGGTGCAGAGAGGAGATATAAAAGTCCATTATGTTGGCACTAGTGAGAAAGTTGTAGATGTGTTGACCAAGCCTCTGTCTCGTGTAAAGTTTGAGCACTTTCGAGATAAGCTTGGTATAGCCCGAAAGGACCTCCCTCAAAAGGGGGAGTAGTGTTGATTCCATCCTTGTGCTGAAGATTTCCAGCTTCATGTTGATGTTGTTGAGATGCCAACTTCATGTTGATGTTGTTGAGATGTCAGCTTCGTGCTGAAGATTTCCAGCTTCGTGCTGATGTTTTTGAGATGTCAGCCTTGTGCTGAAGATTTCCAGTTTTGTGTTGATGTTGTTGAGATGCTATCTTCATGCTGATGTTGTTGAGATGCCAGCCTTGTGCCAAAGATTTCCAACTTCGTGTTGATGTTGATGTGGTTCCAACAAAGTGCTGAAGATTTCCATCTTAGTGCTGATGTTGATGTGGTTCCAACCTAGTGTTGTGATGATATTGATACTCCAACCTTCGTGCTATAATGATGGTGATACTCCAGCCTTCGTGCTATGATGATGTTGTTTCTCCAACCTTCATGTTGTGATGTTGATGATGTTGTATCAACCTCGTGTTGTTATTGATGATGATGATGTATTAGTGTTATACTAATTGATGTTGATGTAGATGATGATGATGCCACTTCAACTTCTTGTTGAAGATGTTGATGATATTACTTTAGCCTCATGCTAAAGAAGAAGATGATGTTACTCTAGCCTCATACTGATGAGGATGATGATGTTACTCCAGCTCCATGCTGAGAATGATGATGATGAGAAAAACTTTTGATGATTTATAGATGTGCCAGTCAATGTTCTAGATGTTGTTGATGTTGCTACCCTCTCTCTCTCTCTTGATGATGTTATAGAATACCCTTCTTGTTAAGGGGGAGTGTTGAAATATTGTAACTGCAAAGAGTATTCTATTTATTATTTAGTTGTTATTCATTTGATCAATCCCCTTTTGTGGATTGATCATATCGGGCTTTTTACTTGACCAAATCCCCTTTTGTGGATTGGTCAAACCCTAAATATATTATGCAAATTGAGAAGTCGGCCCCTAGGCCTAATTAAAGTGGTTTTAACCACTAAGAAGACAAGTCAACCCTTCCTAGTGAAGAGACACCTTTCTAGCACTTGCCAGCTTGTATAAATAAAGGAAGCCAACGCCTCATTATCTCACTCACTCATTCACTCAACAAGTGCGCAAGTTTGAAGAGTTGTAGTTGGGAGAGGAAGGAAGAGAGAGGCGCATTACTCAGTGTTGGATATTCTCTAGTGTTTTGATTTATTGTCTTGGCATTATATTGACTATCTATATTAACGAAGTTTTGTTGGGCTTTCTCCCCAATGAAGATTTCCCAAAATAAATGTTGTGTATCTTGTGATTGTGTTTCTTTCAATAATCCTACATACTATTGTTATCTAATAAATTTGAAAAAAACTACAAGCTCTAAATTTAACACCTTAACCACCATTCAAATATAATTAACTTTATGATAACTCTATTCTTATCATAACATTTTAACATAACCACCTTCTAAATAATCAATTAAGAATAATGTGGTATCCACCACATCTCCCATTGCATTTTAAAACCTTGTACTCATTTAGTTTTACGCTATTGTACTCTAACTAATAAGGTAGGAAGGAGTCCATTTGTAATCAGAGTAAAAACAAATCACGTTATACAAGGTTTTCACCTTTCGCTTTTCGTAACTTTTAAAATTTCCAAGGGAATAATGTCTTCACTTTTTTATATATATATTTTTAAAATATTTGTTAGATTGAATATAATGAAAGAAAGTGTTTTTCTCATATATTTTATTAATTTTGTAAATTTTTTTTCAAACTATTTCACTTTAATGGATACATTATTAATAAAAAGTTATTAAAATTATAAATAATAAAAAATAAATATAATTAAATATAAATCAACAAAATAAATTGGAATAACATTTTCCCAAACATTTTCTCATTTTTCTTCAAAATATTTTAATCTGATTATTTTATTATGATATTATGATACTTTATGTATTTTAATTAGAGTACTATCATTCTTACTAGGTATCTATATTCGTGCATGTTTCATCTCTCATGTCTCCTTTTTTGGGTTCTCCTGTTTTGTAGTAGAAGGGAGATGTTATATTTTTTAAAGTGACATTAGGGAAGTAAAGTAACTTTAGATTAATCAGTTACGTAATCATCATTAAAGTGACTATTAATTTTAAAGGGAAAATAAGGGTTATATTTAATTTAGTCAAAAAGGGGAAAATTCTAGAAGTTACATTTGATTTGGTCAAGAAGGGGGAAGTTCTAGAAGGAATGGAGAAAGGATAAAAGGAGGGGTAGAGCCTCACTTTGGTGTTATGATTTGATCTCTCATTTTGGAGTGCTCTTGGAGCCATTGTTTCGTTAGGGTTTATCAAAACCCTTCCACCATTACAGTTTAGTTTTGGTGGTGCAATATCCACTCTGACTAGACAAGGAGGAGGACCCATCCAGGATCTTCATTGGAGCTTCATCTTGGGGTTGCAGTGATTTTCTTGGATAGGTTATGGCACTATGAGGGTTTGATCTCATCTATTTAGGAGGCCATGGCATGATTCTATTTTTTTTTTGTTTGCATTGCGTGTTTTCCATTAATGTATTGCAGCTGCCATAAAAATCATTGAATTGTTGTATTCAGATCTTCATTCATAATAAAATACCACCTATTGTCCCTTCTGTTTCTGGTGTATTTGTATTACATGCAATATGTTTGACAAAATGTCTATTAGTAGAATACATGCAAACTGTTTGTGAAAATTTGTCAATCAGATTAGAGCATCAAGAACATTTATTGCACAAAAGGACATAAGATCCCAACCCATTCTATTGGGGATATTACAATGTCTTGTATACACATGCACATGTGAGCATTGATGGTAGGATAGTACTCAAGAATTATTTGATGTGATTAAGAAGGCATAAGATGATCGTGAGAATGACACACTGTTCGTTCAACATTGATTTGGTTTGATCTATGAATCATTCAAAAAGAATGGGATAACATTTATAGAACACTTGATTTGTTCTTATAGGTGTGCAAGACAATTCAAATCGATGCACTCTTTTTATTGATTGTCTCGACTTCACAAGGAGATATAAGTTCGACATAGATGGAGATTTTTTAAAATGAGACATGGAAAGGGTGAACATGATGGCTTAGGTGCTTGTGTGAAATGAGCACTTAGGAGGTACCAAATGAGTCATGATGTGGTACTACTCAAATCATCTATTGAAGTAGTTGACTAGTGTAGATTTTATTTAGGCTGTGTAGGTCATGAATAGGTAAGGCCATTACATGGGTAAGAGACTATGGTGTACAAAATTCCAGATCAAATTTTCAACATACTTTGAAACACATACTTAAGTAGAAAAAATAATTTTGATATTCATGATGCAAGTTCTTTTGGAATGTTGTTGGTGATGTAAATAGATCCATGCCTTGGTATTTTGAAACGATACCCAACACTAGGTAATTACACTTTGTGTAGTGTAAAGACATGGGTGACATATTTTCCATTTAGACAAGAAAGTGCACATGCATTTGTGGATTTTGCATTGATGCAAAGAGATGCACACTTGATTAATGTGAAAATGATGGATATGTGAAACAATGGAATATGTCCATCTAAATCTAAAGGGGCAACATCCAATTCCTACATGGCAATAGATGCATGTTGAATAGGTTGTGGTTTCATTGGATCATGATAAATTTTTTGGTGTTGTTATGGAAGGTATACATGACTTGATTAGTTGGCTCGTTATAGATTAATGATGTTTTATTTGGCCTCTTTAACTTAATGTTCAAACTTTCAAACTGGAATAAATGTTTATTGATTAATATTTTGAATTTGTTGTCATTGCACTACATGGAAATGAGATGAATGTGGCCTACTACCTGATACAATGCACATAAATAAAAATCAAGTTGGTGAAACCATATGAAGATGGAAACTTCACATACCAGATTGGCGACATGGTTGGGATGGGTCACATTTTTTAAAAAGTAAAAAACCACAATTATTATGGGTGAGTGCAAGCTAATGATTGTCTCTCATGATGCGTTAGTGGCAATGCAAACCTGGAAAAATAACAATTTGTTAACTTGGAGGGATTATTCAAGGTACTTTTACAATGAATTTGAATATGTTGTAAGAATATGAAATGTAGGAAATTGAATTAGATTTCCGAATATACAACTTTTATTCATAGACATTATTGTTGGAATTGTTGGTTATGTGTTGTCATTGATGGCAACATGAATCAGTCATGAACAAAGTTATAAAGTTTGCATTAGTGTCAGGATGGCTAGTAAGGTCTGTCCATGTGTAATGAAGGGTCATTGATGGAAAGAGAATGCAACAGAGTAGCAAGGATAAAGTTCAGGAGAAAAAGCATCTGGTAAATGTCATCGATGTAATATTTGATCATTGTCAAGGATCGATGATATTCTTTACAAGCACATTTTCCAAAGCTCATAAGAGATAGTTCTTTTGAAGTCGCGCAGGAGATCAAGTTTCAGAAAGAGAATTTTTACAGGTGGAAATGTTTATAAAAATCAAGCAACTAGAGTCATTCATCCAGAATTCAGATGTAAATCTGACCATTGGATCACAGAGGAAACTTGCATAAAGAAGGAGAGAATCATGGACATCTGATTGAAGATTTGGGAGTGACTTAAACCATCAGATCGTGTAGGAGGAAAAATGGTCAAATTTAGCATTGACTACTTCGAATAAAATTACTCGAAGGAAAATATGTTTTAGCCGAAGATGAAGTCCCGAAGTGGACATGAGTCGTTCGATATAAGAAACATTTCTAGAGTTATATTGACCTTCCTATCAAAATAAAGTGGAAGGATATGATAAGCAAGGCCAAGGAATGAAGTCCGGAGTTAGAATTGAACAAGAATTATCGAAGCCCGAATCCACAAATAAACACTAGTCGTTTGATCTAAAGAACACTTTCGAAAATATCCCGACCATTGGATCAATTAAAGTGGAAGGATAGGATAAGAAAAGCCAAAGGCCCGAGATCCCGAATACTTGAATTCCCAACAATCGTTGGATTTTTTTAATATTTTCGGGTTAAAGAAGGACCGTTAGATGAAATGAAGTTACTCAAGTTTTATTCTTCGGGGAATTTCACTCTGGGAGAATTAGGAAGTGGGAAAAAGAGAATAACTCGAAGTCCTGAAGGCCAAAATGAATCTAGACCATTGATGTATAACTGATCATAGTTGTTGGATGAAATCCAAGTGGAAGGATAGAATAAGCACTTCCATGCTGACCACTTCGGCACTGACCAACTCCAGTGAAAATTGGAGCAACAATTACCTGGACCTTTGAAGCCCTGAAGTCCCAAGTCATCAAGACCACGTTAACAAGGTCCATGTCACAAGAACACATGGAACACACGTCATTAGGTACACATAAGTTGGTCCACGTCAACAAGGACATGTGGCCCAATTAGATGGTGACAAATGTCAAAATCATATGACACGTAAAGTCTGTGAAAGTCAGAAATCAGGGTAACACGTGGCACACATACTGAGAGTACACGTCATCATAGGTGATGTCACATACCATGTCACTCCAGGAGTACTGACTTTGAGAAAATTGAAAGCACTAAAAGTGTGAACTTTCTGAATTCCTGAAGTTTTTAAGACCAAAATAAATAATGGTCGTCCATCTCAACCTTTGATTAAGTCATAGTCATTGGATTAAGCCAGTGGAAGGATAGTGTAAGGATTGAAGCTAGACCATTGATTTGGTTCTGGAAAACATGATAACCATTGGATCAACCATTGTGAGAGGTAACCACTTCGGAGAATTCCAAGATTATGTTATCAGCTAATCTCTGAAGCCCGAAGTCATGAAATAACTAAGGACCGTCCATCTCAACTTCCAATTAAGTCCCTGGCATTGGATAATGAGAAGTTCCTTAAGGGAAATGAGAGCCCATTGAGGAATGATCAGACCGTTGATCCTAATGATCAATGTTGAGGATTAAATCCAGGGATACTAACTTTTGAGTGGTTTACCACTCCGGGAAGTTCAAACTTCAGGAGATTGGATGATTTTAAGGGAGAATAGGCTGAAGGCCGAAGTCCAGAGGACTAGGTTCCAACCCTCGGTCATGGTTTACAAGAACATAAGATATGAGGCACTGGGAACATCACTTAATTTAATAAGCCCGTGGTTCTGCGCATATGGTCATATGAAAATGGATTGAAGGGGGCGCCAGTTACAAAAACAAGATCTATAATTATGGAAGCATGTGGAGAGACAAATTAGGATCGATCGATCCTGAAGAGTCAATTTGACTCAGAGAAAATGGTTTGAAGGAAGTGCCTCATACATATTTCATTTTTGTAAACAACTCAAGATTGGTAGAGTAATTCGACAGAGAATTAACACCATAACAATACAGAGAATCGATAAAAGCTCGAATATGATTTGTTGGCGAACTGAGGACACAACGGAATCATGAGAACGATATAATGATTCAATCCATATATGTGATCAACTCACGAGGACAAATGAACCGATACATAGCCATGATTAAAAGAGATTTAAATCAAGAGCATTATGAATAAAGAATAAAAAGAAAAAATGATATTATTTAAAGTTTAATATTATCATTTAAATGAAAAGGTATAATGGTTCAATATCAAAAGACGCAATGGTTCAAATTCACACCAATTGGAAGACTATATAAAGAAGAAAGAATGGTGAGAAGAGGGTGTCTTGGTGGATTAAATATATATGTATATATAATGGATTGAATGAAGTTCATTATATCAGCTTGGTTCTTGTTTACAAGTTGAGTCTTGTTATGAGGATTAGATTCTTCACATATTAGATGGATATGAGATCGGCAAGTTGGGTCTTGTTATGAGGGTTGGATTCTTCATTTCTCATTTGGATCTGATAACTACAAGATGGGTCTTGTATCAGAGAGTTGAATCTCTCATATTCAGTTGAAGTTGAATATATTAAAGGATTTATTTTATATGTATTCATATAAGTTAAATAAATAAAAGAAAGATATTATATCTACTTCATACAATTTGTGTTTTAGATGTTTATGAATAATTAATTGAACTTCATATCTTATTCAGTTAATCTATGAAAGTGTGAAAAACAACCCAAAGTTCCAGACATTGATTCACCCCCCCCCCCCTCTNAGTGTCAAGAGTACATTTCAACAATTATGAATAACTAGGTCAAGTTTGATTGTTTCTAACAGTGGTATCTTATTTTCCCAACAAAATATAAGGTATATGTTTTTGTTCGTGTAGGTGTTGAGTATATTAACGATGGAATTTTGTTCCAAGAACTTGTATACTTGTAGAGAACTCGTTTTTCTTGTGCTGTGTATTTTTTGGAAATTTTATATTTCTTTTAAATTATCAAAGTCAACATATGCCTGAAATTACAACATATTTTGTTCGTATAGGATAAGAGGGTCTTAACATGATCAAAGTGTTTATTTTTTTTAGATCGTAGGTGTAGGTATCCTCTAGTGCCGCATATAACTCATTTGAGAAATGGTTAAGTCGAGAAAACATTATAGCAGAAATGAGAGAAGTATGCATTTTAGGATTTTGATATATGTGAAAACAAAAATAGATTGAAAATAGTAAACAATATATATATATATATATATATATATA
>JASDQU010735916.1:63529-83642 GCA_032191745.1 Picea mariana | reverse complement strand
TGATGGTGTAAGGTCCATAATGTAGTGGATGAAGCTTCCAATGAGGCCCTCTAAGGTGTTCTTTTTGCAAGTTCAACCAAACTTTGTCTCCCACTTGAAACTTGTGCAACACCCGGTGTTGATCATGGCACTGCTTGTACTTGGAATTGGACTTCTGTAAAATATCCTGAATCTGTTGGTGGATGTGCTAGATCTTCTTACTGAATCGGGTGGCTTTGTCAGCTTCAGTCGGAGCCTGGGATGAGTCTTCCTGGGTGGCCACAAGGGGTAGAGCAACATCCATGGGACCCAATGGTTGTAATCCCAACCCCACCTAAAAGGGGTTGTGGCCAGTTGAGATATGTATGGATCTTTTTTAGTTGTGTTGAACATAGGGAAGACTATCGTCCCATGTGCGAGGGTTCTTGGAATTGTACTTGTGCAGAATATTCATGATCATCTGGTTGATGACCTCATTTGGCCATTCGTCTGGGAGTAGAAAGTAGTGGATTTGGTGAGCTTATTGTCCAACAATGACCAAAGGCTCGACCAAAATGTGTTGAGGAACCGACTATCCCGATCTAAGATAATGGTTTGTGGGATACCAAAATGTACCCACACTCATTCAAAGAAGATCTTGGCAATGTCCTCTGCTGTGATGCTCTTTTCACAGGAGGCTAGAATCACCATCTTGGAAAAGTGATCGACAACCACAAAAACACAGTCATTTCCCCGCCTGGTGGACAAAAGGCCTGACATGTAGTCCATTGATATGGATTCCTAGGGCCTGTTAGGAGTAGGCATACAGGTGTACACACCTCATTTATTAGTGGACGAATTGGAAATAGTGCAGGCCGTGCAGGATCGAATATACTTGCTGAAATCATGTCAAAGTTTTGTCCAGTAGAAGTTTTGTTGCATCACTTCCAATGTATTTTCCACGACAAAGTGTCCTGCCATCCGACTGTAGTGGGCTTCCCAAATCATCTTCGCTCGCTTGCTTGCTTAATGGAACACAGAGATGGCCCATATGACACAACATCCCATCCTGAGAATGGAATTTAGTGATAGTTGTGTTTATGCCCAACATCTAGTAGGTATTGGAGAAGTCAGTATTTGTATCATAAAGGTGGGGCCATCCAGAGGTCTCGTGGCTGCAATATTCTTGCACCATGGTGATTTTCGCGATTGGAGGTCGGTTGAGGAAATTAGCAACTTGATTGGTACTTCTTATTTTATACTTGAGGTTGAAGTGGAACTGCTGCAAGTATGTGGACCACTTATGATGGCGGTAATTATGTAGTTTTCCTTGTGTCTGCATGAACTGCAACGACTTATGATAAATGTGGATGATTGTCTCCTTCCTAAGAATGTAATGCTTACACTGACGTTAGGATTGCATAATGGAGTACATTTATTTGTTGTAAGTAGGGTACTTACGAACGACGTCTGATGATTTCTCACTATGATAGGCCACAAGGTGGTCATGTTAAGTGAGGAATGCACCCACAACATAGTCTAAAGCATCTGTCTTGATTTCAAAGGTTTGTTGCAGGTTAGGTAATGAAAGAATTGGGGCTGAGCACAAGTGTTGCTTCATATTAATGAACTCTTGTTGTTGGGACATTCCCCACACAAATTTTTCCTTACCACCACCCTTGGTTACTTGTTTGAGGACCCATGCAATATGGGTTAATCCTGACACAAACCCATGATAGAAATTGGCAAGGCCTATGAAGCTCTGAAGCTCAGGGAGCGTGGTTAGGGATAGCTAGTCATGGATGACTTGGATCTTGGTTGGATTCACATGCACACCATGCACATCAAAAATTTACCCTAGGTAGTGGACTTTGTCCATACTGAAGGAGAATTTTTCCAAGTTGGCATATAGCTTGTGCTACCGTAGGTGTGAAAAATCTATTGAATGTGCTGCAAGTGTTCCTCTCAAGTCTTGTTGTAGATGAGGATGTCATCGAGATACACCACTACAAAAGAATTGGTGAAATACTGCAAGATATTGTCCATCATCCTCATGAAAGTTGCTGGGGAATTTTTCAAACCAAAGGGCATGACCATCCATTCAAAGAGACCTTCATTTGACTTGAAGGCAGACTTTCATACATCTATCTACTCTATTGGGACCTCATGGTAGCCATACTTTAGATCAATCTTACTGAAGTATTTAGCTTCCTTGAGTTGATCAAGGAGATTTTTGATTTGGGGAATTGAGTACCAGTTCCTTACTGTGATTTTATTTAGGGATCGGTAATCAATGCAGAGTCACTAGGTCTCGTATTTCTTCTACACCAGCACGATTGGGCTTCCACAAGGTGACGAGGTGGGTCGGATGTGCCAGTTATGAAGAAGTTATTGGATCCGACGCTTGATCTCCTCGTTTTATAATAGAGAGCGACAATAGACTGGTCCATTAGGTAGTCGTGCACTTGGGGTCATATCGATGGAATGCTTGACCTGAGAGTGTAGAGGTACCCCAGTAGGTGAGGAGAAGATGCCTTTGTATTCTTCCATGACCTTATCCACTTGCTTCTATTGCCTTGAGAGGTCGGTCACAGAGGCCATGGATTTTGTTGCCATATTTCACTCAATCTGAGAGAGAATCATGAAGAAGACAAACTTCCCAGTTTGAGAGATGACCTTCCTGCATTTCTTGGTAGAGATCAAGGAAATGGAACTAGGTGGGAATGCCTCGAGTATCCTGTACAATTTCTTGTTCAAAGTAATAATAACACTACGAGGTCAAGACTCATATACAACATGACGTTTCCATAAATAAGGTTGGCCCAAAATAACATCACAAAATTCAAGGGGAGAAACATCCCAAAATACCTCATATTTGAATGGCTTGATTTCATATGGTAGGCGACACTGTTGGATGATGCAAAGATCACTCCCTTGGTGGAGCCATCTAATGGTGTAGGGTTGTGGGTGCAGCGCTATCAATAGGGATAGCCACTTGATGACCTACACTGAGAAGAGGTTCTTCTTGATACCGCTATCAACGATGAAGTGCAACGAAGTTCATTTCACCCACATTTGTGAATGAAAGAGGTGCCCACCTTCCTCTATCTCATCAGATACATCGGGCTGGATCTTGGTGGTAGAAACAGTGGCACTGGGTTCTGCATCAATGATCTATCTTCCCTTTTCTGGTTTTGAATCAGAGTCGAAACCTGCATCTGATTCATAGGAATTAACCTCCACCACCAATAACTGCTTTGAGCGATAATAAACAGTGTTATTCCATGGGCTCTTATGGAAGTCACACCACTTCCTAGTATGTTTCTTCATCTTTCCATTGTCCTTATTTTCTTGTGGCTTAGAATGGTTTTCCTAAGGCTATCCATATTTTCTCTGGCCTTTGTTCCGCGGGTTGGGGCTGCACTTTCTCTGCTTCTGCTGTGAGGGGTTCCCAGACCCAAATTGCCACGTATTTTGTTTAAGCTTTTGCTTGATTTTGACGACATGTCGATAGGCCACGCCTAAGGACAAGATGTACAAAAACTCCATTTCTTCCTGGATGTATCTATGCATACCACCGCGATACTTGAGCACCGGATGTCGTTCATAATATTTGATACCCAGCTTGGTGTGAAAGGTATGGAATATGTTTGTGAACCCTAGCACTGCTCAGTCCCTTTCCTGCCGTAGCGTGGTCCATTTTGCATACATGTCGTCATAAATTCCAACAAGGTAGTATTGTTCCTTAATAGAATCCCTGGAGGATTCCCAAGTAAGTGAAACTATAAATAAAATGAGGGTTCCTCCATTTCCTTCTTCTCACAGAAAGTATCCCACCAATATTTGACATGGGGAACGACTTTGAGGAGCGCAAATGTAATATTTTATCTACTTGAAAAGTTATGGATAGGAAAATACTATTCTATAATATTCAACTATTTGTCTACAACATATGCGTTTATATGAACTTCAAATATAGGAATATCAAAGTTGATATGTACCTTGAAGGGGGCAATGCCTCTGCTCGAGGTAGATGTGTCGTTTGTCGGCAATTGTCGAAGGATTTGTGCAAAGTTGTCCATCATCGCATTCCTTTTTCACTTGAGGGCTTCCTCGATAATTTTTTTGAAAGGATCTCCTGTCCTGTCATCTTTCTTTTCACCCTCCATGGAAGGTTTTTGGGGCATACGAGAGTAGTTTTCTTTAAGAAAAAAAAGCTCGAGACCCAACTCTCTATACCCTGACCTCATCGGGGACATGCACTAAAAAATGACAAGGAGCAGACCACTCTGATACCACTGATCTAGATTTATGAGCAGAACGAAATGAAAAAAACATATTTATAATATTAACATAGAGACAGTGAATAAAAAAAATGATACAGTATAACTAGACTTCTATTAAATAAGAAGGATGTTGAAACTGTAAAATGTAGACTAAAACAAGCTTCCTAGAATGGTGGCAACTTATCTCTGAGAAGAGATGTGACAACTACGCTCATTCGCAAGAAGATGAATACAATGAGGTTGTGAAGGCATTTTTATAATAAACATGAATTCCAAAACCCTAGTCATCCAATATCCTAACCCTATGAGATGAAGCGCCAAAAGTCATGTGGGTAAGTTAGTACATCAACTTCCCAGGGTTGTAATTTTTTCATACAATCTCTGTTTAGGGCGCATGATAGCTCATTGGAAAGGTATCGATGAGGAGACTCATTTTGGGGGATCAATCAGAGTCTTCGCCTTTTAATGAGGTGTTCTAACGTGAAAAAATGTCGTTTAGGCCTTCAAAATGGCTCCGGAAGTTTGGGAACCGAGAAACTGCTAAAAATAGTAAATTGCTAGAAACTTGTTTTGAGCAAGTTGGAATAGGTGGGTGGCCACTGATATCCTCTTGGATCAATCTCCCCCATTCCTCTCATAATCAGTCTCACTTTCTCTACACCCTCTCCTCCCTCCCTCTCTCTCTCCCACTCCCTCCCACTATCTCTTTTCTCTCTCTCTCATACATATACACCTCCCCACTATCTCTCCCCCCCTTCCTCTCACTCTCTCTCTACCTAGTCTCTTTGTCTCCCTCTCCCTCCCTCTCACACACTCAAACACTCTGTGTCCATCCCCCCTCTCTTTCTTTCTATTCCTCCCATCTCACACTCACACATTCTCTCTCTACCCCNCTCTCCCTCCCTCTCACACACTCAAACACTCCTTGTCCATCCCCCCTCTCACACACACATTCTCTCTCCATGCCACTCCTCCCTCTCTCTCTCCCCATCCCTCCCACTATCTCTCCTCTCTTTATCTCCTACATCTACCACCTCTTTCTCTCTCTCCTTGTTGTTAGTCTCACTCTCACTCTATCTTTTCCTCTCTTTCTCTCTCCCTCCTTGCCTCCTTCTCTTTTCCCCTAGTTATACCTCCCTTTCTCTTTGTCCATCTAAAGGAGAGGTAAGTCTCACAACGAATAAAGGATATGTGTAATAGAGAAATGTAGCCTCGCCTTTAAGGTGAGTGTTAAGTTTTTATTCTTCTTCCAATGGAGTACTTATACAAGTACTTATATGAACATGACCATGACCTAGACCCCCCTAGCTCCATCTAAGCCTACACACAACCTATACTCTACCCTTAACCCCCTCCACACCCAAGCCCTAAGTGAAGTATGCCTATACCTCTTGTTTAATAATGACATTTTATGGATATGACCGTTCACCTACGATTTAATAATCATTTCACATGGTTTAATGATGATTATGGTACATTGACTCTATTTTTTTATTTTAATATAAGCATAATCTTTTAGTGGATTTGATATTATGTATTCTCAATAATTTTTTGACTCCCTCTCTATATCCCCCCTCTTTGATTATCTCCCTATCTCTCTCTCCCTCCATCTATTTCTCTCCCTCATCCCTCCCTCTCCCTCCCTCCCTCCCTCCCCCTCCAATTGTCATCCTCTCTCTCTGTCTCTCTCCCCCTCCCTCTTCCCCTTTTGTCCCTCCCTCCCACTATCTCTCCTCTCTTTCTCTCCTACATCTACCACATCTTTCTCTCTGTCCTTGTTGTTAGTCTCTGTCTCACTCTCTCTCACCTCTCTCTCTACCCTGCCCCCCTCTTGGTCTTCCTCTCCCACCCTGTCACACTCTCAAACAATCCATCTCTACCCCCTTATTTTTTTACCTCTTCATCTAACCCTCGCTCACTCACTCACTGTATCCACCTCCCTCTCTCTCCCCCCACTCTCCCCACCTTTCTCTATTTATTATATCTAACCCCCTTTCCCTCTTTTTCCCCCCTTCTTATCATTCTCTCTCTCTCTCTACCCCCCCTCTCTATCTCCATGTCCCTCACTCTCTCTCTCACTCTCTTTGTCTTCCCTACTCCCCCTCTCACACTCTCTATCTTCATCTCTCTGTACCCCCCTCCCTACATTGTAAGGAAAGAAATGGCCTTGACTTACACATGTCAAGAACTAGACCTCGACCTAGACATAGCAAGACCTATACATGGCAATACCTAGACCATGACCTAGACCTATACAATGACCATGACGTAGACCATGACATAGAACTAGACCATTACCTGGACCACTACATAGAGCTAGAGCTATATTTAGACCATGACCTAGATCCCCCTAGCTCCATCTAAGCCTAGGAATAACCTATACTCAACCCTTAACCCCTTCCACACTCGATCCCTAAGTGAACTATGAATATACCTCTTGTTAAAGGCCCCACAACCCTTGCACCCACATCACCCACATCTTGGTGTTGGATATTCCATGTCTTGCCTTGCCATGCCATGCCTTACCTTGTCATGCCTTGCCTTGGCATGCCTTTCCTTTCCATGCCATGCCATGCCATGCCTTGCCTTGTCATTCCATGCCATGCCTTGTCTTTCCACGCCACAGCATGGCATGGCAAGGCAAGGCATGGAATGGCAAGGAAAGGCAAGGCATGGAATAGCATGGAAAGTGAAGGCAAGGAAATTCATGGCATGGGAAGGCAAAGTATGGCAAGGCAAGGCATGGCATGGCATGGAAAGGCAAGGCATGGCAAGGCAAGGCAAGGCAAGGCAATAAAAGGTATTAACTAAATGGTTATTTATTGAATGTATTAAATAAATGTTTTATCAAAGTGGTGATATTGCATGTTATCTTGTATTCTTATTGAATTAACCTTGTCTTGAAACCTTCAATTTCTTGGTTAGATTAGGACTTACCCTCGATTTACAACCTTGTTATCTTGATGTCTAGGGTTTAACTATCATCTTTCTCCCTTAGAATACACCTTGACACCTTTTATTACATTTATGTCATAATTTTCATCCCTTTAGGGCTTGATGTCTTAAATATTCTAGGGTTGTTATGAAGCATCTTCCATTTCAACAAGCATTTTTTATCTAAACCCTAGTTTAGGCTTTCATTTTCATCCCCATTTCATTGCATGAATAATTATTTTAAGGGTTTTTATATTTGTCTTATTGTAACTTGTCATATTGTTGAAGTTAAACATATTAATCACAAGTTTTATAACAACTATAGTTTCCTTATTGATTTGTGGTGTTTGGGACTTCCCATTGACTTGTTTGAACTTATTTAATATCATTCATTGGCTTGGCTTGACAATGGCATGGCATGGCAAGGCAAGGCATGGCATGGAAATGGCATGGCATGGCATGGCAATGGAAATGGCAAGGAATGGCAAGGAAAGGTAAGGCAATCACTTGGAAAGGCAATGCAAGACAAGGCATGACATGGCATGGCATGGCAAGTGGATTCAAGGTAAGGCATGGCATGGAAAGGAAAGGCATGGCATGGTATGGAAAGGCAAGGCATGGCTTGGCAAGGCAAGGCAAGGTCTAGGTCTAGGTCTAGGTCTAGGTCATTGTTTCAAGTTTTGTGGATGGTTATTTATTGAATGTATTAAATAAATATTTAATCAAAGTGGTGATATTTCATTAGGATTTTCCCTTGATCTCCATCCTTGTAAGCTTAGGACTTGATTTCATGATTATATTAGGACTTACCCTCTATTTCCACCCTTGTTATCTTTACGTCTAGGGTTTAGTTGTCATCTTTCACCCTTAGAATACACCTTGACACCTTTTATTATATTTATGTCATATTTTTCATCCCTTTAGGGCTTGATGTCTTGAATATTCTAGGGTTGGTATGTGCCATATTTCATTTCAGCAATCATTTGTTATATAAACCCTAGTTTAGGCTTTCATTTTTATCCCCCTTTCATTTAATGATTACTTGTTTTAAGGGTTGTTATATTTGTCTTGTTGTAACTTAGTTAATATCATTTGTTAGTTTGGCAAGGCATGGCAATGGCATGGAATGGCAATGGCATGGCATGGAAATGGCATGGCATGACAATGGGATGCAATGGAAATGGAATGGAAATGGGATGCAATGGCATGGAATTACAAGGCATGGAAATGGCATGGCATGGCCTGGAAAGGCATGGCATGGCCTGGAAAGGCATGGAAATGGCATGGAAATGGCATGGCATGGCATGGCAAGCCATGGCAATGGAATGGCAAGTGAAGGAAAAGCATGGCAATGGTGTGGAAAGTGAAGGCAAGGCATGGCAATGGAATGGAAATGGCATGACATGGAAATGGTGTGGATAGTGAATGAAAGGAAAGGAATGACATGGGAAGGAAAGGCATGGCATGGATGGCATGATAAGGCAAGGCATAGCTTGGCAAGGCATGGGAAGTTCTAGGTCATTATTTCAAGTTTTGTGGATGGTTAATTCTTGAATGTATTAAATAAATGTTTTATCAAAGTGGTGATATTGCATGTTATCTTTTATTATTCTTGAATCAACCTTGTCTTGAAACTCTCAATTATGTGGTTAGATTAGGAATTACCCTCGATTTCCATCCTTGTTAGCTTGATGTCTAGGGTTTAGTTGTCGTTTTTCACCCTTAGAATACACCTTGACACCGTTTACAATATTTGTATCATATTCTTCATCCCTTTAGGGCTTGATGTCTTGAATATTCTAGGGTTGTTATGTGCCATATTGCATTTCAGCAAGCATTTGTTATCTAAACCCTAGTTTAGGCTTGCATTTCTAGCCCCCTTTCATTTAATGATTACTTGTTTTAAGGGTTGTTATATTTGTCCTCTTGTAACTTAGTTAATATCATTTGTTGGCTTGGAAAGGAATGGAAATGGTATGGCATGACAATGGAATGCAATGGAAATGTTATGGAAATGTGATGCAATGGAATGGCATGGCAATGGCATGGCATGGCTTGGTAAGGCATGTCAATGGCATGGAAAGGCATGTAAATGGCGTGGAAATGGCATGGCATGGCATGGATTGGAAATGCATGGCAATGGCATGGCAATGGAAATGGCATGGAAATGGCAAGGCATGGAAATGTCATGGCAAGGGAATGGCATGGAAAGACATGGAAATGGTGTGGAAATGGCATGTCATGGAAAGGAAATGCATGCCATGGCATGGCATGGCAAGGCATGGCATGGAAAGTCAATGAAAGGCATGCAATGGAAAAGCGAGGCATGGAAATGGCATGGCATGGCTTGGAAAGGCATGGCAATGGCATGGAAATGGAATAGAATGGCAATGCATGGAAATGGCATGGAAATGGCATGGCATGGAATTCCATGGATTGGAAAGGCATGGAAATGGAAATGGAATGGAATGGCAAGGCATGGCATGGAAAGGCATGGAAATGGCATGGCATGGAAAGGCATGGCAATGGAAATGGCATGGAAAGGCATGGCAATGCAAGGCATGCCATGGCATAGCATGGCATGGCTTGGAAAGGCATGCAAACTTTTTCACCTACACTTAAAATGTCATAAGCACTTCATTGGATGGAAGGGAACTTTGTGATATAAATTTAAGTCATATGTCCCGAGAAAAAAAAAAATTCTTGGGATGAGAAAGGTTTCTTTTTTTATTATTATTATTTCATTGCAATCCACATTTTGATTTGAATTTTTCCTTGCATAATTTTACGGAAATTTATATTTATTGTTGTATATGTTAAAATGGGAAGCTACATGACAAGACATGGGAAGCTACATGACAATGACATGGCATGGAATGGCTTGGAAAGGCATGGCATGGCAAGAAATGGCAATGGCATGCCATGGCATGGCTTGGCAAGGCATAGCATTGGAATGGCAAGGCATGGCAATGGCATGGCATGTCTTGGCAAGGCATGACCATGGCATGGAAATGGCATGGCATGGCAATGCATGACCATAGCATGGAAATGGCATGGCATGGCAAGGCATGGCATGGCATGAACAGGTTTGTGGGATTGGGTTTGGGAGGGTCCTTTGACTCCTTGTGTGCTCTAACCCAAAAATTGGGTAGGAATGTGCAATAAAATGTCATAGATGGTGAAGGGAAAAGAATAATGGTTTCAAGTCTCCCTGGAGGAATTTTGGTAGCATAGCATTACTTTCTATGGTTTGTCATGAAATGTAGCCTCAAAACCTTTATTTGTAGGTGGAAAATGATACCCATTCTAAGATCTAGTTTATATGTGAACTCTCTCATTGTGTTGATCAAAATCAATAATTTTAGTGGACATCATGGAAGAATGAATAAAAGTTATTAATAATTGATGGATTTAACAAAATTTACATATACCCACTACACAACCTAAACAAACATGAGTGCAATAATGATTCATTGACTAGTCTTTTGGAATTTATGAAGGGTTACACGTAAATAAAATGATTTTATATATGTCATGCATAGAAAGAGGGGAATATGTGTGTGCCCTAAAAGATAGTCAAATTGTGGATTGAATCAACTAAGAAACTAAAAACTAGGCTTCTCAAAGGAATGTCGAGGGAAGGCTAGGTTTTAAAGAGCCCAACTTGTAACAACCCGTGATAATATATTGGTAGGTGCATGTACTTCATATTCTAAATATATATGAAGCTTTTGGGTTGTCCAAATGTTGTGTACTTGGATGATTGAATTTTAGCTTATTTCATCTTCATAATTGAGTAATTCTAGTACTAGTTATGGAGGTTAATTTGACATAACATTGAGTTGAGATTGTTAAGTGATTTACAATTATGTAGAAGATAAATCAGAAATTTTATTTCTATAATAAAGTATTGTAATATGTCATTTTTTAGGTCACAATATTTTAAAGTGACCACTATTTGAGGGTGGATTGTCATTGGATTTAGATGGGGATATTTCAAGAGGTAGTCAATATTGTTGGTTGTGAGCTAGAATATGGATATCCACAACTTTCATGCAAATAATTCATAAGGAATGATCTATCGATGATGTAGAGATACATGGTTGATTAGCAAGAAATGCTACTTGAAAACCATTAATTTCTTATGGATTTAGCACTTAGCAATATTTTCTAGCATAAGATATTTGTTAATGCATAATGCAAGTATTTATAATCACTTTAGAAAAAAAATAAAGGGATTAATACACATAAAATTCATACACTTTGAAATTCAAAGACCTTGAAATTCATATATTCATCAACATAAAATGCAGAAACAATGAGATTCATTAAAACGTGCCATGATATATATATATATATATATTCAACATCGTCTAAATTGTACATTTTTTACAAAATTGCACCTTGTGCCCAATATACAAAGAGATAACAAGTGCCCTAACACAAAAATCATCCATATGGTGTCCTAGATACAAAATGTCAGTAGTTGGTCAATCATTGACCACTGCCACCCTCAGGAGCATCCTAGAAATATATCTTTCTTCTCTTGCTTGAGAAAGCACCTCGAGTGGTTCTAGGCCCACATTCAATATTGGAACCCTCTTCATCGTTAGGATTCATCCATTCCAAAATGCTACAGATCATGTCGATCAAATTTCCCGGCGTTGATCATCTTCGTCAACCCGATAAACTTTGTCGACGTCAATCCGATTCTCCAACTCGACCAATTTTTTTGACCCGACCAACTCTCATGAAATACCATTCATGCATCATTTTAAACAGCCATATCTTGCGCTACATGTGTCTGAATTGAGCCCATGATACCCCATTGGAAAGGTATTGAGCAAAGGAATGCAATGGTAGAGGTCTTAAGGTCATAAAAGTGGCATAAAATCTCATAAATTGCAAAGAATAGCATGCCACGAATTTGGGGGGAAAATAGACTATGCGAACTTCAAACAATCATATATGGAGATATGAGTAATGAAATTAGGCTCAGGAGGGCTCGATCGAAAGATGGAGAAGAGAAGAATAGGTTTGGATAACAAGTGTTGGTTGATGTTGAGTAGAAAAGGTCCAAAAATGCAAAACACAAAAGGAACTTGAATTCAGATGAAGAGCCCACTATGCAGACTTCAAAAAATTATATCTCAAGCTACAAGCCACGAAATCAAGATAGAAATAGCTTGATGGAAAGCTAAGGCAGGGGATAATAATCCAAAATGATTTTGTTCAGCAAACCTGTAATACCCCAAGGACGTGCCCCAGTTATATTATGTATTGTAATCATGTTTATAGGTTGGTGAGCCAAGTGTATATAAGTTGGTGGTCTTATGTGTTATTTAGGCTAGAGAGCCTAGGTGTTAAAGGCCAAGAGCCTGATTTTTGTATATGTAATTATGAAGATCATTAATAAAATATAAACATCGTTGCGTGTCGATCGGCCATGAAGAAAGAGTGAAGGGGGATAAAGCTTCCACAAGGCTAGGTAAGGGAGAGGGGGATGAGAGGTTGGAAGAGGGGATAAGCTTGAGGGCTTAAGTCCTCAAATAATAATTTTTTATTATTCCAAAGTGGTGTGAAAGGTATATTTTTATCCTAAGTTCTTGGAAAAGGGAACGCGTACTTGATGGAGTGCATGCAGCTTCATGGGCGACATGTGTCGGCCCAGGCACATGAAATTTAACCTAAGAATTGAGCCATGATGGGGGTTCATCTCCATTCTTCTGTCTGTTGTCTGAACCGGGTTTCCTCTGCATACCCTCACGTAGCACTGAAACCAGAAAACCGTGATGCTTTCCTGGGAAACCAACACATCCTCCATCTAAACCATTTGAGTCTGCATTTATTCCTTATCACACACCCTGAAAACTAGTGGCAAACCCATGGACTGAACCATGTCTCATGTGTGTCCTGTGGACCCAGTTTATTCACACTGCAAATCTGAGTTCGTGCTTAACCGTTTGGGTTGTTGTATTTTGTGAAACCTGAGCATACTGTAATTGTCTATGTCGTGTGTGTTATAACTATGGGCTATTGTGGCCATGCAGTCCCTTGGTTGAGTGTGAATTGTTGTTGTCATATGTTCCTTTTTTAGCCTTAGTGTTTCCCTCCTTATGCTGGAATGGAGTTGAAGAAGAAGGTTGTCAAGCTTGTGTGCAACACTCTCTCCAGGTGAGAGAGGTGGTTGTGGTTGAAGAAGCAGGTTGTCAGGCCTGTGAGTGACTCTCTCCAGGTGACAGAGTGCACGGAGGAAGTGAGAACTCCTAGAAGGGGTCCTGTAGATGCCACAGAGCTCGGATAATTCTGGTCTAGCCTGTTGTTGAAGCCCAAGGCAAGGGAGGTTTAGCAGCCGAAGGACTATCCAGTGTGACAGTGAAGGTGTATACTCCTAGGGTGGGACAGGCATGTGGGGAATGAGAGTCTATGAGCAGTGGGCATAATTGGCTCTTGGGAGAGAATCCATCCTCATAAACTGTGTGTCTTCCTGTTGACCTTACCTAGCCTAGGATTCCCTTGCCTGGTGGAGCTTAGTCCCACCTTGGGGGTGACCTACTTCTGAGAGTGATGAGCAGCACAGTCTAAGGCTGGGAGGTTCGTGGAAGGTCTGCACGCAGTTGGTGGTGTTATTCCAGTTAAAATATAAGTATTAATTATGTACTTAATTTATATGTGATGCATGTCTGTGTCTTTGAAATGTATCATGTATTCGGTTGCAATTATGAATTATTGTTAATTCCATTATTTATGTATGTTATCATTAATCATGTGATTACTCTGTATTGTTGGTTAAATTTCATTAAATATGCATGTTATATATATGTGTGTGTGTGTGTGTGTGTGTGAGAGAGAGAGAGAGAGAGAGAGAGAGATTGTTCCGCGTAGTAGTGTTGCCCGGCAGTGGAGTGATGGTCGAGGACGTTACAATATGGTATCAGAGCCAAGGTTTCAACGATGAGCCTGAATAGGCCATGTCAGTGGAATTTGAAGCGAGAGCTCGGAAGGAGTTGTTGTCGAAATGGACAAAACTCAAGTTCTGACCCAAGGTTTCAAGTAGAAATTGTGTTAAAAGGAACCAATTTTGAACCTTAGAATGTTTCTAAGTGCCAAGGGGTTACTTGGTTGTGTTACAAATCTAAGGAGGAGTAGCGGTAGAATAAAACCGCAACTGTCGTGGTATTTGATCATGGAGAGAGAGAGCTCAACACTTGGGGTGTCTGAGCCGTAGGATCTATTCAAACGAAAAGGAAAAACCTTTACGACCGTCAGATATGGAGAAAGCACAGAAGGGTTAACCTGGAAGCCCTTTAGACTTCGTGACGTCGGAGAAGCTTGATGCAAAGGTATGAGAAAAGCCAAAAACTGAAGCGTCGAAGTCCTAAAGGATATCTACACCGTAGATTGTAGGAAAAGAGCTTGACCGTTGGATCAAGCAAAGGAGCAGATTTTGATTTCAAATTTCGGGTGAATTAAAGTATGTTGAGGGGAGAAATTCCAAGTTCCAAAGTTCCAAAGCGAGAGTAGGCGTGGTGGGAACGGATGACGTCACCTGGGGTGACATTGGACCTTTCTAGGTGTACCATGTGCCATCGCTTTAGTTGGTTATGGTTGTACTAAGTGGGCCCGAAGGATAGAGAAGTTGGAAGTTCAAGATTTAGGAGATTGAAAGGGAAGCAAGCGATAAAGCTTCCAGAAACCGAAGTCTCGAAGTCCCAGAACTCAGACACCTAAGGTTTCATAGTGAGTCTCAGTCATTGGATGTTGGGTAGACATGGATTGTTGATCCACTCTACTTCGTGAGTTTGGTAACTCGGAACTCCGAGAGATCATTGTTTTGTGATTTGAAAATCTTCCGAAGCCAAAGGCTGAAGGCCCGAGTAAGCGCTTATTGATCTAGTGTTTGGTCATGACCCATGGTCGCATGAGTTAGGGACTGAGAGAAAGGGGCTAGTGCCCAAAAACTTAGCAGAGCAGAGCTCCAAAAGAAGAAATCTGTGGGGATTCTTGATTGAATGAGAATCACAGAGAATGAAAACTGAACGTTTTCTTGAATCAGATTTGTTTATGAATGATGTGGGATTTGTTAAGAAATGATGAACTAACAAATTCCAGTTGTCTTCAAATTGTGTTTGTAGAAGTTTAACGAGTGCCAGAACCGATTGGAATTGCCATTGGTCACAAAGAAATGGAAGAGGCAGAGATTGCTTCCAATTCAGAGAATGAAATAAAAGGGATGGATGTTCATTTGGGAGTTGAAGGGTTGAACTCTAATGGGCATGGAGAAGAGATAGATAAGGAAGGGAATATGATGAAAATTATTGAAAGATTGCATAAATATGTCCAAACTCACCGAGCAAATAGCAGAAATCTCATGAAAGCTGAGGAATAACAGGGAGAATTCAACTTAAATTTGATGAAGAGTCTTGAGAGAATACAAAAGAAGTTGGACAAAGAGAGAGACTCAAGAAAAATAGGGAGTCACCATACTTTTGAGGGAAGACGATCAAGGGGTGTTGGTAGACACCATCATCACTCCCAATGTCTCTCCAAGAGGAGGGAACACAGTATTTCAAGTCCATATCCTACCAGAAGCCACAGGAGATCTAGAGTGGATGAACTGAAGGGTGAAATGAACAAGATTAAGCCTCCTACATTTGATGGAGAACATAAGAAGGAGGAAGATGTCGAGACATGGTTGCTTGGCATGAGGAAATATTTCCAACTACAGAATTATTCCTCTCATGCAGAAAGAAGAATTGTGATGTATCAACTGAAAGGAAAATCATCCATGTGGTGGGATTAGCTTGTGTAGGTGCAACACATTAGAGAGAAAGATATCACTTGGAAAGAATTCAAGAGATATTTCGAGAAGAAATACTTGACTAAAAGATCTTATGACAGAAAGATGAAAGAGTTATTTGAATTCAAGCTCGGTAGCATGACCATTGATGAGTATGAACGAAGGTTTTTGGAATTACTGAAGTATGTTTCGTTCATCAAGGATGAGATTGTCAAGATTCAAAGGTATTTGAGTGGACTGCCACCTTCCATTGGGGAAAAGACTCAGTATGATGACCCTAAGACTATGGAAGAAAATATAAGAAGAGAAAAATGCTTATATGAGCAGCAAAGAGAGAAGCCTACTTTCCGGAAGGCTTGGGAAGACAAGAAGAAATTCAAGATGGATCAAAGGAAGAAGGGAACTAAGCCACCCCTTTTCAGAAATAGTCCTCAAAGACAACCATCTTTTAGAGAGCCCAGGAAAGCTGAAGTGGGTGGGCAAATGCCAAGACTGCCACCTATGGAATGTTAGGGTTGTAAAGGAAACCATAGGTACAGAGATTGCCCCCACAGAAATGACAAAGTGAGATTTGTCCACAATGTTCAGCATGATGAAACAGTGGAGGACATGGGCAGTAGAACACTGAGGATCTACGCAGCCCTGGAAAACAACCATGAACAATATCAATCGCACATGATTGAAGTGGAAGGTATGATTAACAACCAAACATTTACTATTTTAATTGATTCAGGGGCTAGCTATAGTTATATAGATCCTATAGTGGTGGAAAGTTTGCATTTATCGAGAAGCAAACATGAAAAGTCTTGGTTAGTGTAGTTGGCTACAGGAACCAAGAGGAAAGTCATTGATTTAGTTAAGTCATGTCCTGTGGACATGAATGGACTGAGCATAAAGGATGAATTGAACATTCTGCCTTTAGGTTCTTATGACTGTCTAATTGGGATGGACTGGTTGGACCAGCACCATGCCATCTTGGCCTATTGTAATAAGGCATTCACTTGCCTGGATGAGGAAGGAAATCGGAAAACAATCCAAGGAATTCCTAGAGTTGTTGTTGTCATAGAAATCTTAGCAATGCATCTGAAGAAGTGCTTCAGGAAAGGCTGTCAATTGTTTGCAGCCCACTTGGAGGAAGCACCTGAGGATAAGGTGTCAAAGATCGAAGACCATGAGGCACTAAAGGAGTTTGAGGATATATTTCAGGAGGTACCCGGACTACCTCCGAAAAGAGATATTGACTTCTCTGTAAACTTAATTCCTGGAGCAGCTCCAGTGTCAAAATATCCTTACAGAATGAGTACACCAGAGCTGAAAGAACTGCAATTGAAGCTTGAAGAGATTCTGAAGAAGGGGTATATATGCCAAGGTGTGTCACCTTGGGGTGCCCTGGTCCTGTTCGTGAAGAAGAAGGATGGGAACTTAAGATTGTGTATCGATTTTAGACAACTGAACAAAGTGACTGTAAAGAACAAGTATCCTATGTCGAGGATTGATGACCTCTTCGATTAGTTGAAGGACGTGAAGATATTTTCGAAGATAGATATTAGATCAAGATATCACCGGGTAAGAATAAAGGATGAATACATCAGCAAGACCGCCTTTAGAAAAAGGTATGGTCATTACGAGTTCACAGTGGTTCTGTTTGGGTTGTCGAACACACCCGTTGTTTTTATGTGCTTGATGAATGGTGTATTCAGGGACTATCTAGACAAGTTTGTCATAGTCTTCTTGGATGAAATTCTGGTGTATTCCAAGTAGGAGGAAGAGCATGAATAACATCTAAGGATGGTGTTGCAGGTGCTAAGAGAGCACCAACTATATGCCAAGTTGATAAAGTGATCGTTTTATCAGGAGCAGATCCATTACTTGGGGCATATTATTTCAAAGGATGGGATAGGTGTAGATCCTGAAAAGATTGATGCCATCATAGAATGGTCAGCACCAAAGAACGTGACGGAAGTCAGATCCTTTATGGGTCTAGTTGGTTATCATAGAAGGCTTATCGCAGGGTTCTCGAGGATAGCTCACCCTATCACTTCCTTGCAAAGGAAGGAGAATAAATTTCAGTGGATAGAGGAATGTGATAGAAGCTTCCAGCGATTGAAGCATTTGTTAACCAGTGCTCCAATCCTGAGGATTTCAGATCCGAATGAAGACTTTGTAGTGTGCACAGATGCATGCAAAGAAGGACTGGGAGGAGTCCTCAGTCAGAATGGATTCATAATTTGTTATGAATCCAGAAAGTTGAAAGAGCACGAAAGGAACTATGCAACTCATGATTTGGAGTTGGCAGCAATAGTACATGCTCTAAAGAAATGGAGGCATTACCTCATGGGAAGGAGGTTCGAACTGAGGACAGACCATTACGGTTTGAAGTATTTGTTTGATCAATCAACCTTGAATGCTAGGCAAAGTAGGTGGTTGGAGTTTCTTTGTGAGTATGACTTTGATATCAAGCATATCAAAGGAAAGGAAAACAAAGAGGTTGATGCACTCAGTAGGGGATTGCATGAATTGCATGCTACAACCATTAGCATGTACCAAACTGATATTAAAGGAAGAATTTTGGAGGTTGCAAATGCATATTTGTAGTACAAGGATTTGGTAGCAAAGCTATAGCAAGGCAAGATGCCACAGAAAGTGGAAAATTATAAATTGGAAACCGATGGAACACTTATGTACAACAAAATAATTTATGTACCTAATGTCCAGGACTTGAAACTTATGATATTCAATGAAATGCATAATGTGCCTTATGTTGGGCACCCTGGATATCAGAAAATTGTGGCAGCAAGCAAGAGCCATTACGTTTGGAAAAGTATGAAGAAAGAGATTGCAGAATACATCGCCAGATGTATGGAGTGCCAGAAGGTTAAATCTTAGCACAGGCACCCAGCAGGGTTGTTGCAACCTTTACCCATTCCTGAGTGGAAGTGGGAGGTAGTGAAAATGGATTTTATCACAGGATTTCCCAGAACAGGCAAGTAGCATGATTCAATCATGGTGGTGGTGGACAAGCTTACGAAATCTACCCATTTTATTCCATTGAAGACTACTCACAATGTAGCTAATGTTGTTGATATTTTTATGAGGGAAATAGAACGATTGCATGGTATTCCCAAGACAATTGTGTTTGACAGGGACCCGAAATTTACCTCAAAGTTATGGAAGGGGTTGTTCAAAGGATTAGGAACGAAACTGAACTTCAGCACTACTTATCATCCTGAGTCTGATGGACAGATAGAGAGGGTGAACGGAGTAATAGAAGCACGCTAAGGATGTATGTGATGGACAAACCATCCAAATGGGAAGACTACCTACACTTGGTAGAATTCGCCTACAACAATGGGTATCAAGGATCATTGAAGATGAGCCCATTTGAAGCACTTTATGGCAGAAAATGCAGTACTCCAGTAAGTTGGGATAATCCAGCTGATAGAGCAGTGGTTGGGCCAGAGTTGCTCAAGGAAATGGAAGAAAAAATGCTAAAAATTAAGTAGAATTTAAAGGCTGCCCAAGACAGGAAGAAAAGTTGTGCTGATAATAATAGAACCCACGGAGATTTTAAAGTGGGAGAGCATGCTTTCCTAAAAGTGAAAGCCAATAGAATTTCCATGAGGCTAGGAAACTGTTCGAAGTTGGCAGCCAGATTTTGTGGGCCATTTGAAATCCTAGAAAGGATTGGGCCAGTTGCATATATGCTTGCATTACCTACATCCATGACTGTACATAATATGTTTCATGTTTCATTTCTTAAGAAATATATACCTGATGCTAATCATGTTATCGATTGGAATGTGATTCAGGTGAAGCAAGAAGGTGTCTTGCAAGTGCATCATGTGCGCATATTGGACCAAAAAAGAAAATAGCTCTGGAATCGATCCATAGGGATTGTAAAGGTCCAGTGGACCTGGTACGGTCCTGAGGATGTGACATGGGAGCATGAGGATGCTATGCAGGCAGAATACCCGCATCTTTTTGAATATTTTGAAAATCTTGTTGATGTTGTGTAAAATTTTCACTGAGGATAGTGAAAAAATAAGGGGAGGGGATTGTAATACCCCAAGGATGTGCCCCAGTTATATTATGTATTGTAATCATGTTTATAGGCTAGTGAGACAAGTGTATATAA
>JASDQU010735916.1:37284-52214 GCA_032191745.1 Picea mariana | reverse complement strand
TCAGTTAAAGCACCTCTAAACAATCATCCCAGGGTTATTTTTTTTATTCCACAACATTGGAATTTAATTACGTATTAAAATAGTGTTTAGAATAAGGTACTTAGGAAAAAATTACAACATTGTCAATTCCTTTAGTAACATCTTTACATAAGCCACATTGATTATTTTTTTCTTCATTGTTGTAGATATTTTGATATTGAAAGACTCACGACTACTATGGCAAAATTTGTTGTTAGTTATTCTTAGTCTTCGCCCATGTGTTTACTCAAATTTCTAATGCATAATGACCTCACCAATATCCTTTGCTTGATTATTGGTCCTCCATCATGCACTTTCCCCATGATAGCTCCACTAAGAACCATTACTAAAATTTTTGTCATAGTTGTGTTCTTTCTTATATCTAGCACCAGATGCAACAATCTCTACACCATCTTTAAATTTATCAACATCGTATTCCATTGTTAACATCAAAATTGATAATCTTAATTTCAATTATAGTCCAACAATGCTGAATAGTATCCAATGTCCAACTTTATGTTCCAAAGAAAACCCTAGGATCATTCTAGGAAAGACAAGTTATCAAATTTAATCAAAATTTACAATTAAAAATTAAAAAATAAACTATTATATTATTTGTTTTCAAGGCATAAAGGGGGTGATAAGAGGGAAATAAATACATGCATAGATGGTTCAAATGAGTCAAACTAAGAAGGTTCTACCACACATACAAATTTAACAGATTTACTTTAACTTTATATGAGTAGATTGTTTTTTGCTCTTATTTTAAAAGAAAATCCCGAGGATGAGGCATCCCCTAACAAAGTATTTAATTCATAGGTATAAATGATTGGAAAATAAGTTGTAAGTTTTATCACTAGACAATTTTTTGTGGAGATATGTGAGGGAACATATATATGCTATGTTGCACGGGGACCCGTCGCCACCCAAAAAAACATGTACCCACCGTTTTCATGTTTCAAGGAGTTGGGGACCCTTAGGAAACATTCCCAATTTACTGGGGACTCCGTTGAGGAATTAAGGACTTGTTGGCAGTCTGTAAGACATTTCGGGCAAATTTCAGGGACGTTCCAGATAAATTTTATGGATGTTTTGAGCAAATTTCAGGGATTTTCTAGGTAGATTTTGGGGATATTCTAGGCACATATCTTAAGTTTTAACAATGATAGAAATTGATGAATGGAAAATATGATCGTTTTTTCCATCCATTATTTTTGTATTGCACCAAATCTAATTGTTTTGTACAAGTTGCAACTCAAAACATGGGTTTTGTATGATGGCTTTCGATTATGGTTTCTGGTGATTTAAATATTGTATTTTCAGCAACAACATTACAACAAACAAATATTTCATGTCACAAAAAAATACATGCAACATTTAAGAGGGATGATCCTTCTGGTTATTTTTCTTGCTCTTCTCATTTTTCTGGTCATCTTAGCTTGCATGTATTGTACATGGGTTTCCAGGAGTCATTCAAGTCTAGTGCTTCCACCATCTCAATCACGGGCATTGTGAAAACAATTAGATGGTAGTTACTTTGATTGGGTACTAAATGTTTGAATAAATTCATATTCAATTTATTCAGGTGTCTCCTTAGATTCGCCGACCCCACTATGGTTCGGGTTTCGCGACTTCGTGAAACTCTGAGTTTCTCGCGTCGAAATTTCGGGCTTCCGATTCCCGAATTCCTTAATCCACTACCATGTACTCCTCTCACGATCAACGACTGAGATTGGATCATGACTTCGAACTTTGCGACTCTGTTTTTGTCAAGTCTTCAAACTTTCCAAACTTCGAAGTACCGAAACACTCCACGACTATCCTCCTTGTAGCTTTACCAGATCTGATGGTCTGGGATCATTCGTCTCCCTCTGGAATGGATCTTTTCCACTATCTTGGATGTGGACTTCTTTCCTTTGAAGAATTTCCACTGCTCTTCCTCTTGAGCTTTCCTTCTTCAGTTTTCTTTGTTCCTCTGAACAATCTCTTGAAACTTAGTCAAATTTTTGATCTATGTGCACCTTGCAACATAATTTCATCCACAACTTAACCTCTCCTTGTGGATGGCTTCACACTCCTTGCAACTGTTCTCCAACCGCTTCTATCTCCCGTGACTGAAATCACGCTATCCCTCCTGAGCTTTCAAGTCATAAAACTCTGTCACGCACTCCTTGCAGATGTCCATGCACTCCTTGCACACATATAAGTTCCCATTATCTCTTCTGAGCTTTCGAGTCGAAACAGACTTGGTCACACACTCCTTGCGGACACTATGCACACCTTGCACCCGCTCAATGAAGAGAAACAATTGCAACTTATTCACTCTTCACAATGACTCATACATTCAAGAAAGAAAATTTGGTCATGGATACAAGAACAAGAATAAACAGAGAGTTGAAAATAAAAAAAAGGTCTACCAGTCAGTCAGATAGACACATAACAACACACATTTGGGACAATATTACTCTGTTATATTCATCCGACTAAAACTTACATACATTCATACACTGTTAATCAACTATCTTCTACCAACAACCTTCCAACAACAACCATCAACAACTACTACTGGGAAATATTACAAATCTTTATACAAAAGAGGTGCTCTTCGAGCCTTTCCCTCCAACTAGTCTACGCTATCTTATCAGAATTAAATGTTATCAACTACTTAACATATATTACAATAAATATCGAGTCAGACAGATAAGAGCGCAAGCTCCATATCTGTACTGCGATCCGATTCATAAAAAAAAATACATTCCCCATCGATCTTATGCGATGGTTTAGCCTCCGATAATTACAGATGTTCATAACTCAAAAATCTTTGTCATACATTACATTAATACACTTATATTTGAAATTCAAAATATTTCAAAATATGCTCTAGTGCATCCAACTGTCTTCCACGCTTGTGCTTTGCTGGCGATGCTCCTACATCAAAAGACCTGTTGTCTTATGTGGACCAAGATGGGTGTGGTGGATGCTGCTACCATCGATCAGATGGTGATGTGTGGTATGATAGCGGCCCCTTCTTACTCATTTTCCTCTCAGTACTCCATGTCTACAACTTGAGGCCTCGAGACATCATCTCCTTAGTTATCCCTAGGAATGGGGGATAACATGCCCATTTGATATACCTTAATCCCCCTCTTGTGAAGTTATATCCCCCCATCATTTTAGTCACCATCATCTCACAAACAACGATTTAATTTTTATCAATAACTTTGATGTACATTATTTACATTACTTAGCCCTCAAGCATACTATTTGGCTCACAACCTAAATCACACACACACACACACACACACACACACATATATATGTTACATTCAATTTTCAGGGATCAAAACTAGGGTATTACAATGTATCTATGGGGAGCAAGGGCTCCCAAAAGGAATAGAGGTTCAAGAAAACAAAAAATTAACTCTAAACTAAGAGAGATATGCCCAATTTAGAGAAAAAAAGACAAGGAAATGTGCCAATAGATGACTCAATGAATTTTTAACAAAGATGCTCTTTGCTCTATTGGAAACCAAAACAAAATAAACACTATGTTCCATAAGAAACTAGAAAAATCTCACATTGTAACAAAACAAAACCTCAACAATGAGAAAAATTGCATGGAATGATCCATACATTCATAAAATAGAAAATAATTTTTGGGAAAAAACACACAAAAAGGAAAAAGGCAAGGTCGGAGGGAAAAATATTGTAATTTGACCCTTGAAACAAAAGAAGGCACATGGAGTGCCCTACCAAGGAGTGAACCCATTTATGAAACCCAAAGAAAAAATAAGGCGAGGGATCCTCCACTAGATTAAACCACCAAAGCAAATGATTGTCACTTACACATTCAACCAAGTAATCAAAAAGAGAGGAGCAAGGTCTCCAAGAATGAAGCAAAAACTCCTGGAACAAGGATGAAAAATCTAACATAAAGTAGGAAAAGTGTCCCTATGGGGAGAAAAGGTTCCTAAGGCGAGCGAAGGTTCAAGGCAATGAAAAATAACTCTAAACTAAGAGAGCTATGCCCAATTTAGAGAAGAAAGACAAGGAAATGCGCCAATAGACGACTCAACAATTTTTTAGCAAAGGTGCTCTTTGTTCTATTGGAAACAAAAACTAAATCAACACTATGTTCCATAAGAAACTAGCAAACTCTCACATAGTAATGGAACAAAACCTCATGAATGAGAAAAAATGCATGGAATGATCCACAAATTAATAAAATAGAATTTTTTTTTTTGGAAAAAAACACACAAAAAGGCAAAGGCAAGGTCAAAGGGAAAATGATGGGAATTTGACCCTCAAAACAAAAGAAGGTGCATGGGGTGCCCCACCAAGGAGTAGACCCACTGATGAAACCCAAAGCAAAAACAAGGCAAGGGATCCTCCACTAGATTAGACCACCAATGTAAATGGTTGTCGCTTACAAATTCAACCGAGTAATCAAAAGTAATGGTTTGTATTGGTTGTACATGGTGGGGTCCACTAATAATCACAAGTAATAGTGATACTCTAATGAATAATGGATCAATATGAGGATGCAAAGATAGATAGAGCTTGTTATTTAGGAAGGAGCTCAAATAACTAAATTGAACTGAGGGCAATAGATGCTCAGTTAAAGCACCTCTAAACAATCATCCCAGGGTCAATTTTTTAATTCCACAACATTGGAATTTAATTACATATTAAAATAGTGTTTAGAATAAGGTACTTAAGCAAAAATTAGAACATTTTCAATTCCTTCACTAACATCTTTGCATAAGCCACATTGATTATTGTTTTCTTCCTTGCTGTAGATATTTTGATATTGAAAGACTCACGACTACTGTGCCTAAATTTGTTGTTAGTTATTCATAGTCTTCACCCATGTGTTTACTCAAATTTCTAATGCATAATGGCCTCACTAATATCCTTTGCTTGATTATTGGTTCGCCATCATGCCTTTTCACCATGATAGCTCCATTAAGAACCATTACTAAGTTTTTTGTCATAGTTGTGTTCTTTCTTGTCTCTAGCACCAGATGCAACAATCTCTACACCATATTTAAATTTATCAACATCGTATTCCATTGTTAACATCAACATTGATAATCTTAATTTCAAATATAGTCCAACAATGTTGAATATTATCCAATGTCCAACTTCATGTTCCAAAGAAAACCCTAGGATCATTCTAGGCGAGACAAGTTATCAAATTTAATCAAAATTTACAATTAAAAATTAAAAAATAAACCATTATATTATTTGTTTGCAAGGCATAAAGGGGGTGATAAGAGGGAAATCAATACATGCACAGATGGTTCAAATGAGTTAAACTAAGAAGGTTTTACCACACATACAAATATACCATATTTACTTTAACTTTATAAGAGTAGATTGTTTTTCGTTCTTATTTTAAAAGAAAATCCTAAGGAAGAGGCATCCCCTAACAAAGTATTTTCTTTATAGGTATACATGATTGGAAAATAAGCCGTAAGTTTTATCACTAGCCAGTTTTTTGTGGAGATATGTGAGGGAACATATATATGCTATGTTGCACGGGGATCCGTCCCCACCCAAAAAAAACATGTACCCACCATTTTCGTGTTTCAAGGAGTTGGGGACCCTTAGGAAACATTCCCAATCTACTGGGACTCCATCGAGGACTTAAGGACTTGTTGGCAGTCTGTAAGACATTCTAGGAAAATTTCAGGGACATTCCAGATAAATTTTATGGATGTTTTGAGCAAATTTCAGGGATTTTCTAGGTAGATTTTGGGGATATTCTAGGCCCATATCTTAAGTTTTAACAATGATATAAATTTATGAATGGAAAATATGATCGTTTTTTCCATCCATTATTTTTGTATTGCACCAAATCTAATTGTGTTGTATAAGTTGCAGCTCAAAACATGGGTTTTGTATGATGTGTTTCGATTTGGGTTTCTGGTGATTTAAATATTGTATTTTCAGCAACAACATTACAACAAACAAATATTTCATGTCACAAAACATGAAATGAAACATTTAAGAGGGATGATCCTTCTGGTTATTGCTCTTGTTCTTCTCATTTTTCTGGTCATTTTAGCTTGTATGTATTGTACATGGGTTTCCAAGAGTCATTCAAGTCTAGTGCTTCCACCATCCCAATCACGAGCATTGTGAAAACAATCAGATAGTAGTGACTTCGATTTGGTACTAAATGTTTGAATAAATTCATATTCAATCACCTTCTTAATATGAAATATGAATCTAATCTCCTTACAGAACCAAAGTGTTTTATAGTGGTTTTCAACACAGCTGTAAAAATATGCAAACCCTATTGAGAAGGGAATTCCTCTTCTGTTTTAAAATAATCATCATTAACAAGAAATATGAGGAATAAAAGCTACTATAGGGATAGTTCTAGCACTTAAGTTTCCTAAAGCTAAACTGCATTTTGCTCATGTCTAGCAGCCAACAATGGAATGTCACTTGACCATTTTTTAAATTTATCGAGCTTTTTTAGAATTGGAAAGTGTAAGGGATATGCATAATACTATATAGTATAGCTTGTTCCCTAAAAATTCAGGGGTGCGCTCTAGTCGTTCCGGGGATGTGTCCCCCGTCCTCGTCATTCCCCCATCCCGAAAACCAATGCAACATAGTACATATGTCATTATCTTTGGTTTGGTGAAAACATGTTTGGTAACTAGTTCATGTGCCCCTTTATTAGAATAAATGAACTTTAGCTTAAATACACAAAGTCCTACAAAAAAAATTATTTTTCTCATATTTAGATTAATTTGACAAAAGCATGCACTATTCTTACCTCTTTTAGATAGTCTCATCTTAATAATATAAAGTGTTTTCTTTCCATTCAAAGAGACTAAACCTTTGAGTATGAAAGGGTTTGAGTGAGTATTTTTAATCTTGTCACAATTGATATGAAAACACAAAAAATATCGATCATTGAGCTCTATTAATGAAAGTTGGAACTAGTAGTATATTTGATTGAGTTGAGAAAAGATACAACACAACAACTGAAATTGAAGTTGGATTGTTGGTTGCATGATCCACAAAACTAAATTTATCCATCATGGATCTTATCTCAACTCATCCTCATATACAATCTACAAATCTAAGCCATTGAAGGAAGGAGTCATACCTTAGACCTCTTGAAAAACATTTCAATACATAAACCTTTGTAGAGATTGAAGGCATGTATTATTGATCCACAATATTTTATTAATTAATTTAATATGTAATTTCACTACTCTTAATTATAAGATTAAACTCAATTCAACCATAACTTTTCAAACTATGTGAAATTTGGATGTATTAAAAACTTTGTCTTTTTGTTGATTATGCATTGATCTCATTCTATAAAATGTAAAACTATTTTATTTTTCAAAAAATTAGTCAATTCATTCAAATTCCAAAAAATAGAAAAAACTAAATTAATCCTATAAGACTAAAGAAAATGTTAACGAGAACAAAATAATCAAGCTATCCAAAAAAACCAACATGTTAAGCTCTTAAATGATCAAGCTATCCAAAAAAGCCAACATGTTGAAAAAAACAATTCAATATAACTAGCATTACCCATGCCAACAATTCAATATAAATAGCATATATATTGAAAAAAACAATTTTATGGTTCCCATCATGTACCACAAGAAATAATTCATTGCAAACAAACGAAACAGAAAGACGGATAGAGATTTTAAAACAGCCTGTCAAAGATGGATGGAGAGAGAAATACCGCTTAGATTAAGCACATCAACCATTGGCTATGTGGCAAAATATGTACCTGTAACCCGGCCATTTTAAATCAGAAAAGAATGTGTGCCCCCAGCTGCAGGTCCCGTAATCAAATTTCTCTAGCGGCCCCCAGTCTAGAATGACACATAAAATCCTGCTCTGTCTCACCTACAACAAACTCTCCCTCCACTCGAACCACGCCAATAATCGTCTTCTTAAAACGCGTTCGCGTACCGTACAGTTGAGTTAAAAATTGAAACAATGAAGACGCATAAAAAAGATCATACTTGTATTTATATAAGTTTTTAGTATGTCTACTTTATCGATATAAAAAAAATGATATTTATTTAGAACATAAATTTGCTAACATTTCTTACAGTCATAGTTATCATACTCTTAATTAAGCTCCAACCCAACATTAATTACCATACACTTACATTTATAGTTACTCTATATTATATTCATAGATTTATAGTTAAATTCACTTATATTATATTCATAAATTTATAGTATATGTAAAATTTATATTATATTCATAGATTTATAGTTAAGTTATTCTATATTATATTCAAAGATTTATAGTTAAATTCACTTATATTATATTCATAGATTTATAGTTAAATACATTAATTACCATACACTTACATTTATAGTTACTCTATATTATAGTTACTCTATATTATATTTATAGATTTATAGTTAAATTCACTTATATTATATTCATAGATTTATAGTTAAATTTATAATCTATATAAAATTTATATTATATTCATAGATTTATAGTTAAGTTACTCTATATTATATTCAAAGATTTATAGTTAAATTCACTTAGATTATATTTATAGATTTATAGTTAAATTTATAGTGTATATAAAATTTATATTATATTCATAGATTTATAGTTAAATTTACAATGTACATAAAATTGAAGAGTAATTACATATTTATTAAGTAATTATATGAGTAGTTAATAGGTAAATAAAGAGTATATGTGTTATAAGTGGAAATTGAAATTAGGTGGGAAGAATAATCTTCAATTCATCAATTATTAGACTAAACTCAAATCTAATTGACATGTTGAGTTTATCTATTTATTAACTTAATCTAATGCAATGTTTATATGAGTTGAAGATGACCATATAAAACATAGTGGATATCTCAATAAATGTTATATCTATTACATAATTGTATAAGTAAATTAAAAATTGAATAAAGTACACACATTAAAATTTAAATTAAAAAATTAAGAACTGAATAAAATTTAAATTAAAAAATTATTTTAAATTTTAATATATTAAAATCTTTTACATATTACAAAGTTTAATATTAAAAACATTATAATATAAGTATCTTATAAGAATCCTTTGATTTAAAAATACAATATTAAAAAAATTTAATATTTTTTTATATAAATTTATTTAATTTTAAATTTTATATAAAATTAATATATTTTAAATTTTATATAAAATTAATAAAATAAAAATTATATAAAACATATCAACTTAAATTTATTTAATAAATTAGAAATTAAAATACATATAAATTAATTATATATTTTAAATAAATTTAATAAATTAAAAATTTAAATACTTATAAATTAATTATACTAAAAAAGATTTTAATATATATATATATATATATATATATATATATATATATTATTAAAAGTCGATCTTTATATTAATTTCAAGTCAAGGCTTATACAAAGACTTCTAACCTATTTTTATAAAAAAAAAAATGCATGCGGCTGAAGGTATCTACATACACAAAAATGCCTGTGGTTTGCCGAGGTCCAGGTCTCGAAACCATCAAATCAGATTAACGATCCTCGGAGGAATGGTTTTCCCAAAAACCCGTGTTGTATCGCAAGCCCACATTTCACAACTCGTGTGGCGCTCAGCATTTCACGACTGGTGGGTGCTCCCAATTTGGGGAAGATGATTATTATTATTATTTAATGCACTGAGATTAAATATATATAATACAATTGGATTTTAAAAAACCTAATCCCCTCATGTTACCATGTTACCAAGTACGCATGGTTCATCCATCCCAGTTAAGACTAAATAGGTTAAAGAAGATGTCAAAAAACAAATCTAGAGTATAAATCCATACGAGAATAACAGATCGCGCACCATTTTTGCTTGCCAGCGATTTGTGTTTTTCCATTACCAGGATATTCTAGTCTTGCAATTTTGGTTACCAACAATTATGTGAAAATAGAAGATAGCCAAAATTCAATTTTATGATTTAGCATCATATATACAGGGTTAGAGTTTGTCTACCTGGCCGGTGAGAAATGCACGCTCTTCGTCATCTCACGGAAATACACCGTCTCCCATTAATCACATAACCTGCATGCTTCTACGGAAGATGGAACAATAAGCTAAAGAACTACCGCATTAAACCACATGCATTAAACCATTAAACCACAGGACATGAAGAAATCCCTAAATTAGAAAAAATTACCCTTACAAGCAATTCAACATATATATAAAAAACGATTTTATGATTCCACATCACATACCTACAATGAATGAGGGAGCTGTGTAAGTTCGTACAACAACTCCACAAAAAATAATTGACTGTAAACAAATGAAACATAAAGATGGATAGAGATTAAAAAACAACCTGTCAAAGATGTGGCACATCACCCATTGACTGTATGGTAGAATGTACCTGCAACATGGTCATCTTAAATCAGAAAAGATTGTGCCACTTCAACTCTAAATCAAATACCAAATAAGAAAACATTGAACGTACCGTGATTTAACTGCAAACCCACCTTCTCGGAAAAAGAAGAGAGAAACAGATTCTCAGAAAGATAAATACATATTAAAATAGCCGCTCCACCACCAACTTAGAGATATAAATATCAAGGGTTTCATTTCTTTCTATTTGTCTTCTGCTTTGCATTCGGCAACAAAATAAAATCGAGCACCTAAGCAATTCTCGGCTATGCAGAGGAAAAAAAAAATTGAAAATGAAAAAAAAAATCAACTGGAATACTAAATCCATCAAAAACCCATAAAGAAAAACCAACCAGCATAGAAAAATTGAAATTGAAAATAAACCAGAATACTAAATCCATCAACATCCCATAAAGACAAACCAACCAGCATGGCCATGCTGCGAAACGAACAAACAACAACAAACAAGCCAAGGCAATACCGAATACGAAAGAAGCTAGGCTGGAAGTACTGCTGTGTTTGTTTGAAATGTTTTATATATATACAGTCCATTTCCAACGGTCACCAAGTCTACTGAGATTTAACTTATTTTAAAAGTTTTAAATCCAGCTTTTAAAATTATTTTAAATTATCTCCGACGCCCTACCACCCTTTTCTGCTTTTACATCCACCGTCATTCCTTTTCAAAATCTATATCAAATTACATCGTGCGTTATAAAAATATAATTAGTTACAGAACAAACAATTATGCTTAAAACACTGATGACATTTTTCACACATTTTTGTGAAGTTTAAATTTAGTGGTTTTGTTCATTTTATAATTTACATTATAAAAATTTATAATGGTATAATAATTATAATAATTTTCTCATAATGGTTATGTAAAGCTATTATATTTATCTTTTTGTGTTTTCTTTTACAAGGTTACAAGTTCAAATCTAGAGTGGGGAAGGGGTCTCATACACCAATTTAACCTTAAATGAATGTACACAAAAACATAACCATACACATAGATTATTATTATTATTATCTACTACCCTAAATGGATGTACACAAATTTGTTATCTGAACTATTTTATAATACTTTTAAATTGTTAATATTTCTTTGTAAATGTTGCAAAAAAATTAAAAAAAATTATGTAAAACTCAGAATTGAATGACACAAGTAAGAAGTGTTTATATAGGGATAATCTCTAGTGTTTGAATTATATTGTTGTATTTTTTTTTTATGTGTCATTACATTTTATTGTTAGAAGGGTAGATATGAATAATATGATAATATAAAGAAAAGTAAGGTATTTTTAGATAATTTTTAGTAAAAAATTTTAATTTGATTTAGGGGTGAGTGTATGAAGTTGGTGGCCGAAAAAGTGGCAAGGGGGTCAGCACGAAGGCGCATGCGTTGCCAACCCTATAGGTTTGGAAGTGCCGAACCTCCACTCAGCTTGCAACATAGGTTTAGTGGCAAGATCGCACACACGTTCTTAAAAACACACACACATTTCTCTGCTAATTTTTTTTTAAAGGGACGCGAGCATGACTTGTGTTCATTTGCACAAATTGCGCTCATGTTTTCATTCTCATTGAACAAATAGAGAGGAGCTAGAGAGGAGCAACAAGGTGAGGATCTTGCCACCATGTCCCAATGTAGCCAGGTATGTTTGATTTCTTTTATTTTTCTCTCAATTTAGTAGTTTCCAATTTAGTCTTCTGCTCCCAAGAATCTAAATTAAAGAAATTTGTAGTTTTCTATTATAATTAAAAAACCAACCTAATTTACATGAGATGGCTTAATAAATTGTAGCATATATAATAAAATGGAACTAGGAGACAATGTAAACCGCTCATAAGAAAACCAAGGAGAGAAAAAACCCAACCCACCACAACCACCCAATGTAAATACTCAAATTGATGAGGGGTTGGTCATATTAAGAACCCTTGAGGAAAAAATAAGGGACACTAGAGAGCCTAGCATAGTCTCCCTAGCCACTTGTTTAGACATCATTGTGAAGTCCATTTCAAGTGCCCAAGGGAAATTGACCTATATTTCTGATTATAGGGCAAGAATGTATGAGTACTATAGCACTAGTTTGGATAGAAACCAAGTCAGAGACTTGGTCATTTCAAAACAACAAATATTGACTATTTTTAGAGATCCTAGAAGTGAACAAGAACTACCATTGACCAAGAAACACCTCTCCATTAATTGGTGCATCCATTCCCAGATGAATCAAAACTGGATGGATAGGTGGTATATGGTATTTGATAAACCTCCCTGCAATAACATGGAGGTGCCCTTATAATTTTTGAGAAAATTATGGGCTGAGTTTATTTTGGGTAAGCATGTCAACTACTTTGACATGGGTGACTTCCAAGGGGTGGTTCAAGGGTCTGCACATGACATAGAGCATGCCAGGCGTGATCCCATGTTAGGTCCTCGTCCCTCCAAGCGAAGGCTTGACCTCCCTACCCAACATCCTCTCGTTGTAGAGAGCTTGCAACATGTACATCTAGCCATTTCATCATTGACTCGTAGCCTAGTGCAACATAGTAGCTTTGTTGCACTATCTCGACAGGAGGTGCCTTTGACAACAAGGATGATTTTAAGGATGAAAATTTGTATTAAAATGTAGAAACATGGGATAATATTACTAGTCGTTAATAAGAAAAATGTAAAATTCTTGTCAATAATTTTGTAAAAATATTCAAATCTCTAAGAATTTTATATAGTTTCTATAAAATTTTGGCGATTTGTAAGGCAAAACAATTTTATTCAATGGAATTTGGGTGAATCAATTTTAGAAAAAATGGAATTTGGCGAATCATTTTTTGGGAAAAACAATGGAAAATTTTCCCATTTAGGAAATTTAGCCCCTAAAATCATCTATGATTGATAGCGGGGTTGGAACTTCAACATGCACAACAAAGTACAGTGAGGAGAGGGCACATGGACATAACAATTGTCCATGTGAACTTAGAGATGTCAAGTTGCGGAAAAACATGCTATGGGCCTATAGAGCCTAGTGGACAACATAGCAGGGAGGTTAGTATCTTAATCCTCTATATGTTTTTCATCGTTATATATTTATTTTATATTCTGTGTATTTATATAGATTTTTTATTGTATGTTATTTTGCAGTTGTTACGTCCGTGCAGTAGAATCTCTACACCGATGGACTCATCAGTGCCTAGCCCCACCACTGATGCAGCAGTAGATAAATCCTGCTCATTGGGTGCACCACACACACATGTATGTGTCACATTTGATAAATTCACCATCGCCATTTCTTTATTTTATGGCATCCTCAAAATTTTAATGTTCTTGTGTTTCTACATGATTTAGGACTAGGCAATGCTGGGGAATGTTCATCTGGGATGGACAAGTCACTTGTATCATAGCTACCATGTGTAGAGTTAAATTTTGTATAATTCTCAATTTTTTTGTGTTTATATTTTTGAATTTTACTATTTGGTACTTATAGTTCAATATTATTAATATGTATGCACGCCACAAAAATATTTGCTAGATAGAGTACTACTACACTCTTTGGGCCCCTGGGCCTTGCTTCTGGGTTACCTTTATCTAGGTGTTGACCGGTCCAAATGGACTATCAGGCAGATGAGGGAGAATGCATGATGACATGTCCCAATCAGATCTATTCTCGTTCGGTGTAGCATTTCCCACGAGTATATGGGCTTCGCTGCTGCTCAGAATTAAAATAAGAAAAAGGGGAAAGACATCAAACTACCCCCCAAAGAGTTCTAAATAATCCTAAGGATAATCTAACTGTAAACAAACTAATCTAATCCTAACTAATACTAGCCTATCCTAGGAGAAAAACTAAAATAATGAGTACAACGAAAGATAACACCATCATAACAAGAAATAGTTCATATATTTCAATGATAAATGAAAACAACAATGTTACAGATGCAGATGCATAAACAAATAGTTTCACAATACATCTATAACATTATTTTTGTACCCATGAAGAAACATGTGACATCATGAGTAAACAAAACAGAGTGTTGGAATAATTCATACAACATAATCCTATCTACTCAAGTGAAAGATAAATGCATAAAGAATAATCTCTACTACATCCATCAAAGCCAAAAATTTCTGAAATGCCTCCTGCTCTTTATTCCTCAGAAGTAAAATTACCATCTCTTATTACAAAGGGAAAAAATCCTCTTCCATTCAACTAGCTCTCTTTTATAAAACAAGAGAGAGACTCTCCATATCTCATGACCATTCATTTCGTTTTCCCTTAATTGTTTCTTTTTTTACATTTCAAATTTCTTTTGCATTTCAAAAATCTAGATGTGGGAGTTACAAATGGGAGCTAAAGAGACTCCTGGGCAGTTACATTCACCCTATGACAATTTATAAATGATATTTATCTAAATTTATTACTCATTCTTCCTGCTGGGCCATTTTATGAATTTCTTGGGTCGTTCTAGGTGTTTCTAGCTCTGGTCTTGTAACATCCCCGA
>JASDQU010735916.1:18103-30351 GCA_032191745.1 Picea mariana | reverse complement strand
TGCAGTACTCGTTCCTCCATTGTAACGTAATATTCCTTTATTCTTTTTCCAAAATTATCGAAAAGAAAAAAAAATCAAATATACCCCAAAAAGAGGATGGGAAAAGTATTTTCTTTATTGGCAGCATAATGAGTCACCCTTGGATAAAGCACATATGTTCGTTTGATCATCAGACTATGGGATGTATTACGACCTTAGGAATATTTTCTCTCTATATAGAGTTGTGTCCTCCACCGTTTGGTTATTCTTCCAAACATATGGAGAGTTTGTGTTGCCTCCTGCTTCGTAGACTTATGATTAACATATATGATGCATGAGTCTCATCACTTGTCGTGCTATTGTCCAAGGGAGGTTTGTCAATAAGCCTGAGTCAGCCCCTCTGCAATATGTCTCTTGTCTTCATACCTGGCCATCCTGAACGTCCAATCAAGTCCTTGTTCGAAATCACTGAAGCCTTCAGTCCAATCATCAATATTATCAAGTCCATGACTGACGAGCCGTCGAAGACCTCTGGGTAGTGTAGTCGTACACTCATATTACACTCCTACCCAAGTTTTGGAAGATTTTGAAGTTGTTTCTTGAGCTCTGAAGTCCAGCCATCAGGCCGAATCAGCTTCTGGAAGATGGATACTCTATCTATATATCTTTCTGATTTCGAGATGTAGCTCCGCTGTGTATTATTCATGGCTACTCTTTATAGTTATTTGACATGGATCTACAGTGTATTTGATTGGTAGCCATGGTTATATTTTAGCCCGAGCATGGGTATGCCCACCTCGGTGAGACATTTGTTATTTTGCAGACAACACCTCTTGGTTCTTGATCCTTGGGCTCAATCGTTCGGTGCATCAATAAAGATTAGTAATGTATTTCGGCCATCAGATGCTCTTCTGACCTCACACATTAGGGGGCATCTGTTATAACCCTAAATCGCACCACACATGCTTACCTGGCATCAGGCCAAATCATATCCCTTCTTTGCCAAAACTCTACTTAACAAACTCTTTGAAAATCCTCTTGTGTCAAGGCCCACGTGCCCTAACCCATTACTGCACACGTGTACACGCTGGCTGACTCACAACAGCCCACGTGTACCTAACAAAGCACGAAAAAAGGAAAGTTGCCAACGGAACAAAATTCTATGGGTCAGTTAATTGAAACTCCCGGCCATGCATGGCCGAGGGTTCATCCAAAACCCTAGCTCCTTCTAGCCTATAAAAGAAGGGGTAGGGGTACCATTTGAGGGGGAAAAAATATAGCGAAGAAACTTTGCCCATTTACGTAATCCATTGTCCCAACCCTTTAGCATTTCCTCATGCCAAAGGAGATTTAACGCAAAATAGTTGAAGGACAGAAGAAGAGGAGCCCAGGATCAGGTTCAAGGAGTGGTGGTCGGTCTCAGCTTTTGTAAGTTGATTCACTTTCAGTAATAAAAAGAATGTTTTTCCTGTCCCAATGCATGAATTGTCTATGGTTTGATTAATTTATGCTTGTTTTCTAACCCTTGAGTATAGAAGTAGCATGCATGCATAGTTGTTGTTTGTCTTGAGTGTAGGTCATATGTGGAAGGAGCAGCACAAGAAAGTAATCAAAGTGCAACAGAGGATCTACATCGAACGCTGGTAATAAGGTAGGTGGTCCTTTTCCATGCATTTACTGAGAAAAAGGGGTTTAAATCTTGGGTTGTAGGTAAAAAAGTAGTTTCTATTCGGTCAAATTTGCATGCAAGTCTGACCCTATTTTGCTAGTCCGTGGGGTGTTTTTCCCAACAACACTAGGATCCCCTTCTATGTTGTGGGACCTAACTTTGTCCTCTTCTCAGAAGGGACATGAGAGAAATTCATACACCCAAAAATGCAAAGGTGTCCAAAATCTAGCCTCCTCAAGAATCTTCCTCCCCAGAGATCTATGTGGACTCTTTTTCTACAGATACATTGCAATACTGCAAGCCTCGTCCCATAATAAAAATGGCAGCCCCTGATCATTCAAAATAGATATCACTGCACCAACAATATCCATGTTCTTCCTTTCAACAACCCCATTCTGCTAGGGGTTATAAGAAATGGTAAATTGTCTCCTAATACCCTCCTAGGTGCAAAAGTATCTAAACTATGTGGATGTATACTCACCCCCATTGTCTGACCTCAAGACTTTGATCCTTCTCCCTTTTTGGTTCTCCACAAGAGACTTAAACTCTTGGAACCTCTTGAACACCTCACTTTTGGTCTTCAGGAAATAGATATAGGTCTTCCTAGAGTGGTCATCAATGAATGTCACATGGTACTCACATCCACCCAATGAAACTTATGACATGGGCCCAAACACATCATAGTGTACCAAATCAAGTATCCCAGTTGATCTATTGTCACTACTTAGAAAGGCAGTCTTGGTTTAATTCCCAAGAGCACACCCCTGCATACCTCTTTATTCTTAGTGTGGAACTGTGGAAATACCGTCACAATCTCCCACAACACCCTTAGATATCCATGATTCAATTGAGCTATCCTCATATGCCAAAGCTCACACAACGGACTGTTGTTGTTTCTACAAGCCAAAGCATGTAATGGCTAAAAAATGAGTCTGTGTAGTTTCCTATCACGAGTCCCAATCACTACGGTTGATGTGATATTGGACCCCTTAGGGTAAATGAGGTCCTAGTCACCTCAGAATGACACCTCAAATCCCCTATCATGAATAGTGTTAACTAATATCAGGTTCTTCTTCAACCCAAGGACATACAAGACATCATTGAACACCATGGGTGTCCTCAACTCCCTTTGAAAGGAATTTGTGTCCCTGACTATGGTGTTATTCCCAAGAAATATCTCCAAATTGATCCCAGACTCTATAATATCAATAAATTTCTCTCTAACACCATACATATGACTATGTGTTCCATTGTCTATGAACCATACACTAGATGGTATCTCAACTGTAGACATACTAACAAGCAAGGACATCTCCCTCTCAAACTGAGAGGATAACTCATCCTCCTCGATTGATGTTGTTGTACCACCCTTCTTCTTCTTCTTCATGTAGGGACATTTTCCAACATTGTGACCTATCGTTTTACAAGAAAAGCATTTAACTTTTCTCATATCCCTCTACTACTTACCTCCCTTCTACTACTACTTGGCCCCACCCTTGGGGCCCTTCTTATTCTTCTTCTTTCCCTTTGCAGAAAGAGAAATATCCTCACCATCATCCCCACCAAGTTGTTAACTGGTAGACCCTGAGCCAATCATGAGCTCCTCCTATACAAAGTCATCCCATAGTCTCTCCCAACTGGGCATATGCTTTATGGCTACAATTCCTCTTACAAAACTCTCCCAAGGTTTGGAGAAGCCATTTAAGATTGTTTTGACGGGTTCAACTTTGCCCAACAACAGCAATGGGTACTCCCCGGTATATGGTCCCAACTACACTATACACCATTTAAATTAGGATTCCCATCCAGAATTTGGCATGGCTACCATTTGTTGATTTCTTTTGGTTTTCTTACTGGTTACAGTTCGGTGTACCGATGCGGGCGAATGGATTGTGAAAATTCAATGCAAAGATGTAGATGAAGACTATATGACTAATCTATCACTAATATATTCTAACCTATCCTAGATAGGAGCACACTAGAGTAACCGATGAGTTATATATGCAACCAAAATCTTACACAACTTTTATACAATTAGTTGTAACAAAAGAGTAAGATTGGATACAAGTGCATACAAATGTATATAATCAGATTAGTCTAGATCAAAACAAAGTATAAAATAGCAACCCACAAATCTCAAGGCATTGAAACATTCAAAGAAACATTAATAACTTTAGAATGACAAAGATTGTATGAGAAACAGTCTACAACAAACAAGCATTCTTACAGTCCATAGAAACAATAGTTATCTTCAATTGAAGTAGTTCAAAGCTACGATCTATTTCTACACAGAATTTATTCTATAATATACTGGCCCTGAGGGCTTCTTAATATTAATTAACAAAGTATGAGTTCTCGAAAGACAAATTGGGTCTATACAATGCTTGAAAAGCCAAAAGTCCCCTTCAGATGAGCTTCTATCCTATTTTATACAAAAATGACTAACTCCCAAGTGTCCCTTCGCCTTCTTCTTGAAGAGGCAGTTACAAAATGATTCATATTCTCTCTCCTAATGACAAGTGTGCAGGAAGGGACAAAATTTAGAGTAGTTATGAAAAGGATGAAAGAAAAGGCAGGTATCATGTCCTTCTCCTATGATTTTTTTCTTCTGAGGTAGGTCGTCCAAACTTCTAACTGGTCATAGAGTGATTCAATCCTCCTATATGTCAGTTTATCTAATGTTGCATTGTTCAAATAAATATTGTCATCAAGGGTGCTCATATATTTCTCTAACTTTGTCATGAAATCTTTCACTATCATATGTAGTTTTAATGGTTGTAGCATACGTTGATCAATAAGGTTGGTGGAGACGAAGGTAGTTGCTTCAGCTATTTGTTTCCTTCTATTTGTGCTTTCTTGAACTTTGTTTACCATTTCTTTCGCTACTAGGTTCTTTCCAAGTTTATCTAACCTTGGGAGGTGGCCATTTCTGATCAGTTCTTGAGCAACCTTGTGGATCCTTGAACATATTGTCATAGATTTGGTCACCTCTCTATCAACTCTCTATCCTATCTGTTAGCAATGCTCCAATGCGTACAAATCGGTATTTCTTCCAGATTTTGACGGCCTATGTAACTTAGAAGGTACATCAGGATTTTCCTCTATCCACCTATCTATTTCAACTATACCTTCATGGATAGTGTTGTAATGTGCCAGCTTCATTTATATCTGGTTGTTTTGGTCGATGACTATGGAAGTTGCATCTTGGAAGAGGTATAGTTGAGCGTACATGTCAATAATGGAACCTTCCAAGTCATTTCTAACCTTCTCGACACTGACTTTGAAGCTTTGGAGGCTTCTTTCATCCACTTTCATCTGTCAGAGCTTTTCTTCGAGTTCTTTGATCTTTAACTCCTCTTCATTTTGTTTTTATAAAATCTCTATGTTATCTAAATTGGAATCCATGAATGAAGAACCGACTCTAGTTGTTGCAACATGATCCTCTCTAACATCTCTCGTGACTGGTACCTGAGTGACCACTGATATAGGAGCCCCTTTCATCACTGGCATCTTCTTAACTCGCTCTTGCATGATCCTACCAGTTTTATTGTCATACGTAAATATTCTAAGATTTATCACTTCAACTGGTTGAAATAGTTCCCATAGTCCAAGGCCTAAACCACTTTATGTTGGATTTGTCTCTGTGTCTGTGGTAGATGTTCCTGGGATATCTACATCCATGGGGCGTGTTTCATCCCCTCTTCTTTATACATTCTTCTTTTTCCTTTCCTCCTCAACAACTTTGTTGTATGCTTCTTTCCTTGCTCTCTCTTCTAGTTATGTTGCTACTTTTGTTGCTTATTTCAGTTCATTTTCTCTTTCTACTACATCTTTTGCTTCAGCTTCAGTTTTATATTTTTCTTTGATAGCCTCAATTTGTTTCTTATTCTTGTCATCATTCTTCTTTTTCAATACCTTTTCTATATCCCTCCTTTTTTTATCTACTGGTGTTTCTTCCTCTTCCTCTTCCTCTTTTACTCGTGTTGGCTCCTTCCCTCCCTCCCCTTATCTCCCTCTCCCCCCTTCACTCTCTTTAATGTACTCCTCTCTCCCCCTCACTCTCTATCCCCCTCCATTTATCTCTCATTGTATCCCCCTCCCTCTCTCTCCTATAATATCCCCCCATTTCTCTTTGTATATCTCTCTACCCTCCCTTCCCTCTATCTCCCCCCTTCCTCTCACACTCAGTCTCACTCTCTCTCTACCCCCCTCCCTCTCTCCATCTCTCTCTCCCCCCCTCCCTCCCCTATCTCTCTGCTCTCTCTCTCTCTCATACATGTACCCCTCCCCACTATCTCTCTCCCCTTACTCTCTCACTCTTTCTCTATCCCCTCTCTTTTCCTCCCTCTCCCTCCCTCTCAAACACTCAAACACTCCTTGTCCATCCCCCCTCTCACACTCACACATTCTCTCTCCATGTCCCTCCTCCCTCTCTCTCTTCCCCTCCCTCCCACTATCTCTCCAATCTTTCTCTCCTACATCTACCACCTCTTTCTCTCTCTCCTTGTTGTTAGTATCACTCTCACTCTCTCTTTCCTATCTTTCTCTCTCCCTCCCTACATCCTTCTATTTTCCCCTAGTTATACCTCCCGCTCTCCTTGTCCATCTAAAGGTGAGGCATGTCTCACAACAAATAAAGGATGTGTGCAACAAAGAAATGTAGCCTCGCATTTAAGACGAGTGTTAAGTTTTTCTTCTTCTTCCAATGGAGTACTTATAGAAGTACTTATATGAGCATGACCGTGAACTAGACCATGAACTATACCTAGACCGTGACCTAGACCCCCCTAGCTCCATATAAGCATACACACAACCTATACTCTACCCTTAACCCCCTACATACCCAAGCCCTAAGTGCAGTATGCCTATACCTCTTGTTTAATAATGATATTTTATGGATATGACCATTCACCTACTGTTTAATAATGATTACACATGGTTTAATGATGATTATGGTACATTGACTCTACTTTTTTATTTTAATATAAGCATAATATTTTAGTGGATTCAATATTCTTTATTCTCAATCAGTTTTTGAATCCCTCTCTATATCCCTCCTCTTAAAATATCTCCCTCTCTCTCTCTCCCTCCATATATTTATCTCCCTCATCCATCCCTCTCTTTCCCTCCCTCCCTCCCTCCAAGTCTCCTCCTCTCTCTTTGTCTCGCTCCCCCTCCCTCTTCCCCTTTTTCCCTCCCTCCCATTATCTCTTCTCTATTTCTCTCCTACATCTACCACCTCTTTCTCTATCTCCTTGTTGTTAGTCTCACTCTCACTCTCTCACACATCTCTCTCTACCCCCCCACCCCCTCTTGGTCCTCCTCTCCCACCCTGTCACACTCTCAAACAATCCATATATGTCCCCTTCTTTCTTTACCTCTTTCATCTAACCTTTGATCACTCACTCTCTATATCCCCCTTCCTCTCACTCTCTTTCTCTCTCTACCCCCCCTCTCTATCTCCATGTCCCTCACTCTCTCTCACTCTCTTTGTCTTCCCCTCTCCCCCTCTCACACTCTCTTTATTCCTCTCTCTGTACCCCCCTCCCTAAATCGCAAGGAAATAAATGGCATTGACCTAGACATGTCAAGAACTAGACCTAGACCTATAAATAGAAAGACCTAGACATGGCAAGACCTAGACCATGACCTAGACCTGTACGATGACCATGACATATAACTAGACCATAACCTAGACCACGACATAGAGATAGAGCTATATTTATACCATTATCTAGACCCCCTATCTCCATCTAAGCCTAGGCATAACCTATACTCAACCCTTAACCCCCTCCACACTCGATCCCTGAGTGCACTATGCATATACCTCTTATTAAATGCCCCACAACCCTTGCACCCACATCACCCACATCACCCACATCTTGGTGTTGGATATGACATGCCTTGCATTGCCATGCCATGCCTTATATTTCCATGCCTTGCCTTTCCATGCCATTCCATGCCATGCCTTTCCTTTCCATTCCATGTCATGCCTTGCCTTTCCAAGCCATGGCATGGCATGGAAAGGAAATGAAAGGAATGGAAAGGCAAGACAAGGCATGGAAATGCAAGGCAAGGCATGGCATGAAATGGAAAGGAAAGGCAAGGCAAGGCATAGCATGGCATGGCATGGCATGGAAAGTGAAGGCAAGGAAAGTCATGGCATGGGAAGGAAAGGCATGGAAAGGAAAGGCAAGGAAAGGTATTAAATCAATGTATTAAATATATGGTTATTTCTTGAATGTATTAAAAAAATGTTTTATCAAATTGGTGATATTGCATGTTATCTTGTATTCTTCTTGAATTAACCTTGTCTTGAAACCCTCAATTTTGTGGTTAGATTAGGACTTACCCTCGATTTACAACCTTGTTAGCTTGAGGTCTAGGGTTTAACTGTCATATTTCACCCTTAGAATACACCTTGACACCTTTTATTACATTTCTGTCATAATTTTCATCCCTTTAGGGCTTGATTTCTTGAGTATTCTAGGGTTTTTATGTGCCATCTTCCATTTTAGCAAGCATTTGTTATCTAAACCCTAGTTTAGGCTTGCATGAATACTTGTTTTAAGGGTTGTTATATTTTTCCTATTGTAACTTGTCATATTGCTAAAGTTAAACATCTTAATCACAAGTTGTATAACAACTATAGTTTCCTTATTGATTTGTGATGTTTGGGACTTCCCATTGACTTGTTTGAACTTAGCTAATATCATTTATTGCCTTGGATTGAAAATGGCATGGCATGGAAATGAAAGGCATGGCATGGAAATGGTATGGCATGGCATGGAAATAGCAATGGTATGGCATGGCAAGGAAAGGCAATACAATCACATGGAAAGGAAATGCAAGACAAGGAATGACATGGCATGGCATGGCAAGTGGAGGCAAGGAACGACATGGAAAGGAAAGACATGGCATGGTATGGCAAGGCAAGGCAAGGAAAGGTCTAGGTCTAGGTCATTGTTTCAAGTTTTGTGGATAGTTATTTCTTGAATGTATTAAATAAATGTTTTATCAAAGTGGTGATATTTCAATAGGACTTGCCCTCCATCTCCATCCATGTTAGCTTAGGTCTTAATTGCGTGGTTAGATTAGGACTTACCCTCGATTTCCTTCCTTGTTAGCTTGATGTCTAGTGTTTAGTTGTCATATTTCACCCTTAGAATACACCTTGACAACTTTTGTTATATTTATGTCATATTTTTCATCCCTTTAGGGCTTGATGTCTTGAATATTCTAGGGTTGTTATGTGCCATCTTTCATTTCAGAAAGAATTTGTTATCTAAACCCTAGTTTAGGTTTTCATTTTCATTCCCCCTTTAATTTAATGATTACTTGTTTTAAGGGTTGTTGTATTTGTCTTGTTGTAACTTAGTTAATATCATTTATGGGCTTGGAAATGACATGGAATGACAATGGGATGAAATGGGATGCAATGGAAATGGAATGGAAATAGGATGCAATGACATGGCATGACAAGGCATGGAAATGGCAGGGCATGGTATGGCCTGGAAAGGCATGGCATGACAAGGCATGGAAATGGCATGGAAATGGCATGGCATGGAAAGGCATGTAAATGGTGTGGCAAGTGAATGTAAGGCAAGGAACGACATGGAAAGGAAAGGCATGGCAAGGCAAGGCATGGAAAGGCAAGGTCTAGGTCTAGGTCATTATTTCAAGTTTTGTGGATGGTTATTTATTGAATGTATTAAATAAATGTTTGATCAAAGTGGTGATATTTCATGTTATCTTGTATTCTTCTTGAATTAACCTTGTCTTGAAACTCAAAATTATGTGGTTGGATTAGGACTTACCCTCAATTTCCATCCTTGTTAGCTTGACGTCTAGGGTTTAGTTGTCTTCTTTCACCCTTAGAATAAACCTTGACATCGTTGATTATATTTCTATCATATTTTTCATCCATTTAGAACTTGATGTCTTGAATATTCTAGGGTTGTTATGTGCCATATTTCATTTCAGTAAGCATTTGTTATCTAAACCCTAGTTTAGGCTTGCATTTTCAATCCCCTTTCATTTAATGATTACTTGTTTTAAGGGTTGTTATATTTTTCCTCTTGTAAGTTAGTTAATATCATTTATTGGCTTGGAAAGGAATGGAAATGGCATGGCATGAAAATGGGATGCAATGGAAATGGCATGGAAATGGGATGCAATGGCATGGCATGGAAAGGCATGGCAATGGCATGGAATGGCTTGGTAAGGCATGGAAATGGCATGGAAATAGCATGGCATGGCTTGGAAAGGCATGGAAATGGAAATGGTGTGGCAATGGCATGTCATGGCAAGGAAAGGCATGTCATGGCATGGCATAGCAAGGCATGGCATGGAAAGGCAAGGCATGCAATTTAAAGGCAAGGAATGACATGGAAAGAAAAAGCATGGCATGACATGGCATGGAAAGGAAAGGAAATAACATGGCATGGCATGGCAAGGCATGGCAATTGCATGGCTTGGCAAGGCATGGAAATGTCATGGCAATGGCATGGCATGGAAAGTCATGGAAATGGCATGGAAATGGAATGGCATGGCATGGCATGTCATAGAAAGGAAAGGCATGCCATGGAATGGCATGGAAAGGCAAGGCAAGGCATGAAATGGAAAGGAAAGGCATGGCATGGCTTGGCAAGGCATGGAAATGTCATGTCAATAGCATGGCATAGAAAGGCATGGAAATGGCATGGAATTGCATGGTTTGGAAAGGAATGGAAATGGAATGGCATGGCAAGGCATTGAAATGGCATGCCAGGGAAAGGCATGGCAAGGCAAGGCATGAAAACGTTTTCACCTACACTCGAAATGTCATAAACACTTCATTGGATGGAAAGGAACTTTGTGATATAAATTTAAGTCATATGTCCCTAGAAAAAATGTATTTTATTTCTTGGGATGAGAAAGGTTTCTTTTTTTGTTATTCTTATTTCATTGCAATCCACATTTTGATTTGAATGTTTCCTTGTATAATGTTATGGAAAGTTATATTTATTGTTGTAGATGTTAAAATGGGAATCTACATGACAAGACATGGGAAGCTACATGACAATGGCATGTCATGGCATGGCTTGGCTTGAAAATGGCATGGCATGGAAAGGAATGGAAATGGAATACCATGGCATGGCTTGGCAAGGCATAGCATTGGAATGGAAAGGCATGGAAATGGCATGGCATGGAAATGGTATGGCATGGAAATGCATGGCAACTGAATGGAATGGAAATGGAAATGCATGGCAATGGTGTGGCAATGGCATGGCATGGAAGTGGAATGCCATGGCATGGCTTGGCAAGGCATGACAATGGCATGGAAATGGCATGGCATGACATGTCAAGGCATGGAAATTCAATGGCATGGCATGAATAGGTTTGTGGGATTGGGTTTGGGAGGGTCCTTTGTCTCATTGTGTGCTCTAACCCAAAAATTGGGTAGGAATGTGCAATAAAATATGATAGATGGTGGAAGGGAAAAGAATAATGGTTTCAAGTGTACCTGGAGTAATTTTTGTAGCATAGAATTACTTTATATGGTGTGCCATGAAATGTAACCTCAAAACCTTTATTTGTAGGTGGAAAATGATACTCATTCTAAGATCTAGTTTATATGTGAACTCTCTCATTGTATTGATCAAAATCAATAAGTTTAGTGGACATCATGGAAGAATGAATAAATGTTATTAATAATTGATGGGTTTAACAAAATTTACATATACCCACTACACAACCTAAACAAACATGAGTGCATTAATGAGTCATTGACTAGTATTTTGGAATTTATGAAGGGTTACACATAAATCAAATGATTTTATATATGTCATGCATAGAAAGAGTGGAATAATGTGTGTGCCCTAGAAAATGGTCAAATTCTGGATTGTATCAACTAAGAAACTAATAACTAGGCTTCTCAAAGGAATGCCAAGGGAAGGCTAGGGTTTGAAGAGCCCAACATGTAACAACCCATGATAAGATATTGGTAGGTGCATGTACTTCATATTCTAAATATATATGAAGTGGTTGGATTGTCCAAATGTTGTGTACTTGCATAATTGAATTTTAGCTTATGTCATCTTCATAATTGAGTAATTATAGTACTAGTTATGGAGGTTAATTTGACATAACATTGAGTTGATATTGTTAAGTGATTTACAATTATGTGGAAGATAAATGAGAAAAATTATTCATATAATAAAGTATTGTAATATGTCATTTTTTAGGTCACAATATTTTCAAGTGGCCACTATTTGAGGGTGGATTGTCATTGGATTTAGACGGAGATAATTCAAGAGGTAGTCCATATTGTTGGTTGTGCGTTAGAATATGGATATCCACAACATTCATGCAAATAATTCAGAAGGAATGATTTATCGATGATGTAGAGATATATGGTTGATTAGCAAGCAATGCTACTTGAAAACCATTAATTGCTTATGGATTTAGCACTCGGAAATATTTTCCACCATAATATATTTGTTAATGCATAACGCAAGTATTTATAATCACTTTAGAAAAAAATAAAGGGATTAATACACATAAAATTCATACACTTTGAAATTCAAAGACCTTGAAATTCATATATTAATCAACATAA
>JASDQU010735915.1:125871-140169 GCA_032191745.1 Picea mariana | reverse complement strand
CTGCGAGTTACCTTATGCTCTGATACTAGTTGTTAGAAAAATAGGACCGCGGAGCAATAAAATAAAACAAATGCAGAAACAAAACACAGAAGACACACAATACAAGAGAGACACAGATTTACGCGGTTCACCCAGTGTGGGATACATCCACCAGAGAAATTGCCAGGTCCTTCCTTTATTATTATACATCAAATGAAGGGATACAACCTACCACAAAACCCGTTGTAACTTCCTCTTATTTCTCTCACAGTCTCCTCTCTCAGAATACAATATTCACCATCAACCATAGCTGCAATACATTTCCCTCATAAAAGAGGGTTGCCTTCTAGGGCAAAAAACCCTAACATAATCTCTACCGTTAGATCTGCGACCTTATAATGAATGGTCCATATTTATAATGAAATTACAATATACTTTTATAAGGGAATTTTTGCTTCGGGGGCTTCGCCCTCGAACCCCCGCTGGGGGCCTGCTTGCCCCCAGACCCCCCAGCCAGGGGGATAGGCCCCCCGGACCCCGCAGAGGGGGTACCCCCCCTCTGCACTCCTCCGCGTGGAAGAGTGTACATACTTCTGGGGTGTAAATACTTCATGGGGTATAAACACGGCTGAAAGTAAAAGACCTATAAATCATGAAGATAATCAGGCTCCACAAACAACAAAATCCGCTAAAGAGATTTGGGACAAGCTTTGAAATATTTATGAAGGAGATACAAAAGTCAAAGCAACAAAGCTTCAAACTTACAAAGGTCAGTTCGAACAACTAAAAATGAAGGAAGATGAGAATATTGCAACCTACTTCTTACGAGTCAATGAAACAGTGAATGTAATCATAGGATTGGGAGAAGAAATCAAAGAATTTGTAATTGTTCAAAAGGTACTAAGATCTCTTCCTATGAGATTTAACTCTAAGATATTAGCATTAGAAGAAAGATTGGATCTAAACTCAATAAGCATGGACAAACTGCATGGAGTCTTCATAGCATATGAAATGAGAACTGAACAGGAAAATCCATATGTAAAAGAAGCAGCCTTCAAAGCATCCAAAATATCAAAGCAAAAGAAAAAGGAACAAGAAGAATATAGTAGCATCAGTGATGTCTCAAAACATGATGAAGAAGTGTCCAACTTCATCAAAAGACTGAACAAGGGAACTGACACTAGGTATAGTGGTAAGCTTCCTTTAATTTTTTTTAATTGTGATGGTATTGGTTATTTTGCTAACAAATGTCCTCATAAGAAAGAGAGAAATGATGAAGGTTACTCAAACGGAAAATACACATATAAAGGCAAAATAACTACAAAGAAAGTTTTCAAGAAAAGCTTATGCACCAAAGAAGACATCTCATCATCAGATGAAGATGAATTCAGTGGTAGTGAGACATGAAGAGTTCTATTCATGGCAGTAAAATACTCTGACAAAGAAGACTCTGAAGAAGAATATAAAGAATCTGAAGAAGAATAGGAATAAGTCAAAGAAGAAATTGAAGAAGCAAAACTTGACTATCGATAAGAATTAATGTGTTCCATAGAAGTTATCAGAAGAGAAAAGAAGGAAAACAAGAAACTACAAGCAGAACTAGACAAGAAAAAGGATTATAATTACGCTATTACTGATTCACCCCCCCTCTCAGTAATCCAACAATTGGTATCAGAGCGAGGTTCCTTCAAGAAATAGTTTTACCACTAGAAGGAGATCATGGATTATTCTGAGAATGGAGTACCAATGTTTAATGGTCATAATGGTTTTAAGTATGATATGTGGAGCAGAAGGACAAAACTATTTTTACAGACATAGGGAAATTATATTTGGCTATCAGTTTTTATAGGATATGATAGTTCAAAAAGGGCAAAGACTTCAGCCAAGAAGGAATTGAAGAAGAATAACAAAATAGCAATGGATTTCATCTAGGAAGGATTACCTAAACTGGTAAGAGAAAAGGTTGGTAAATGTTCATCATCCAAAGAACTTTGGGATAAGTTACATGACATATATTCTTCACCCATCGTAGATTCATAAAATCCCAAAGAAGATGCAAATACAGAACAAGAAGAAATATGCTCATCATGTCAGACAGATTCAGAAGAGGAAGAGTATGATGAAGAAAATGTTGATTACAGAGAAAAATTGATCAGTGCAATTAAATATCTAAGGAAAAAAAGAGAAGAAAACAAGTCATCCAAGAAAGAATTGATGAAGCAAAAGAAAAGTGTTCAAGGTTTCGAAAAGGATCAATAGGTCATCAAGAATTTAAGAGATCAACTAAAAGAGGCTAGAAGAATTGAAGAAACTCTAGAATATCAAAAGAAATGTTTAGAAGCCAACATAGCAGAAGCAGAAAAGAGAGAAAATATATTGATGGATCATCTCAAGGAAAGAACCAATGACTTAAACCAACTTGAGGAAGAGTTTGGTCAAGAATAGAGAAGACTAGAAGAAGAAATATATTGAAAATCCAACTTGAAGAAGCAAAGAGAACAGAAGAGGTCATGAACTCTCAGATAATGAAGAAAGAAGAAGAGGTTGAGAATATTGAAGAAGAAGTTGTCACACTAAGAGTCAAAATCGTCAAGCTCAACAAGAATGCCGAAGAGACAGAAACATCCACATCAGTTGTAGAGAATGAAGAGAAGCACTCTACATTGCTAGAAAAGAAGAATGAAGAAAATAGAAAGATTTATGCAGAAGTACTCAAAGGAAGGAATCATGGTCAACCATAATCTAAGAAAACTATTGAAGATACATCTTCAAGAATACCATCCATGTTCAAGCCGCAAAAGAAGATTCATTCATGATTATGATTAGTCAAGGAAAAAATTCAAAAGGAATACGCCACAAATAAGATCATTCACTGCCATGTATGAAAATTTATTTTATGGTAATTTATTTTTTTGTACTAACTTTGGACAAAAGGTTGCAGATTGCAGGGATTATAAAAGAAATGTTCAAGCAGACCGTGCCTTCGTGGTCACATGTAACATTGACTGTTACAAATGTCATAACTATGGACATGTAGCCAGTTATTGTAGAAGCACGATCGATACTTCCATGAAAGAGAATACTCATATCAGATATAAGAAACTATGGATAAGAAAATAGGAAGAACAGGTGGACAAATACCAGGTACCAGATATCGCAAGATTGGCAATAAAACGAGATGAAGAAAAATATACATAGAAAAGGAAAGATGTTAGATACAAAAAGGTTTGGAAAATAACTGAAAGAAAGGAAGGACAGGTAAATAAGGAACAGGTTCAAGAAATTGTACTTTCAGGCATTGTAGTGAAATATGAATTCACAGATAGAAAGAAAGAAGTGAGAGCTCAGAGAGATAATGAATCTACCAATGAAGATGATGATGAATACACATCAGAGCAGGAATTGTTCTAAGCCATCCGACTTAGAGATTCCCAAGTAATATGAATATTATATAGGGGGAGTCTATGCGATAGATGTGATAGACCAAACAACCATCCTTCGAGAAACTTGCAAAGTTTGAGAAGATAGATTCAGAGAAATTAGTTAGAATAAGTACAATTTGATAGATTAATCAAGACTTCATGATGGTATAGTAATAAATGGGTCATCATTATGGACAATTTCTCAAGTAGAGTCTTGGAAAGTATGGATAGAGATGGATTCGTAAGAACACTTAGAAGGTTTGGATAGATATATGATAGTGGACGACAAAATGGATTTATAGATTGGTTCAAAGAAAAATGAACATTATCATAATGGATGATAATTACACGGGAAGTGGCTCGAACAATGCTAATGGATTCCAAATTGATAGATATATTTTGGACACATGCAGTGCATACATAAGTTCACATTTAAAACAGAGTAATTCTAAGAAACAACAATGACAAGACTCCCTATGAACTATGGAAAGGAAGTGCAGACAACAACCTCTACATCAAGGTAACTCAAGGTAATATTTTATTAATTGAAATTTATGTTGATGATATTGTTTTGGAAGTACTAATGACAGGTTAAGCCAGAAATATGCAAAGGATATGCATAATGAATTTGAAATGTCATTACTTGGAGGACTATCCTTCTTTTTGGGTCTTTATATATGTTAAAGAAACCAAGGAATTTTTATTTCTCAAACTAAGTATATCATAGAAATTTTAAAGAGGTTTGGAATGGAAGATTTCAAACCAGTTACCACTCCTATGCCAACCAATTGCAAGTTGAGAAAAGATGATGATTCAAAGTCTACAAACTAGAGGCAATATAGGTCAATGATTGGTAGCTTACTATATGTGACAAAATATAGACCAAATGTAATGCAGGCAGTTGGATAGGTGGCAAGATTTCAAGCAGCACCAAAGGAATCACATGTATTAGAAATGAAGAGGATTTTCAGAAATATCAAAGGAACATAAGAGTTTGGATTATGGTACCCAAAAGGAAATGATCTATCACTTATTGCCTACATAGATGCAAATTGGGCAGGTTGTATTGATGACCGACGAAGCACCAGTGGAGCAACGTTCTACTTGGGTGATTGTTTACTATCATGGCTAAGAAATAAAAAATCATTAGTATCTTTATCTACAGCCGAGGCAGAGTATATTGCAGCATTATCATGTTGTACACATGCTCTTTGTATTAAATAAAATCTGACAGATATACATGTTGAGTATGATGAGACCATTCCAATCTATTGTGATAATACAAGTGCCATCAGTATCTCAAAAACCTGGTGTTGAACTCCAAGATGGAGCACATTCCAATCAAGTATCACTTTCTACGGGAATGGGTCGCAGAGAAGAACATCCAAGTTCAATATGTGGGAACAAAAGAAAAAGTGGCATAAATATTTACAAAACCGCTTCCATGGGAAGCCCTCGAGTATCTTCGCTAGAGAATAGGAGTAATTTCTAATCCAAAATGAATACTTTTGAATGATTATATTATATGTCTTAGATGTACACGAGAAAGAACCATAAATAGGAAAAAGGGAGAGAGATTTATCAGATCCAAAAGGTAAATGCTTGGAGAGAGAGCATAGATGCATGTTTCCAAGGGGAGCAATTGTCACAAGGGAAGAATGAGTGATATGACTTCAGAGTGATACCCTTTATCAAAGGGGGAGATATTATTCATATGAAGGAAAAGAGAGTAATCATAGGATTATAAACAAAAACAAAAATCAAAGGCATGTAAACATGGGGAGAAACCCCAAGGAGAGTTCAGTCAGGGGGAGCAGCCCCAAAGGGAGATACCCTTTGCCATTGATGTCAAAGGGGGAGAGATAGAAACATTGATAATGAGCATAAGAATGAATGTTATCATGACTAAGTGTTTCCATCAATGCCAAAGGGGTATATTGTCAGACAATTGGCTTAGGTTGACGGATAGTTGGTATGGATTGTTGGTTGTCATTGATGTCAACTGTTGGAGAGTGATATTGTAGATTGATGTCAACCCTTGGAGAAAGTACGGTAGCAAATTACAGTAGCACAAAGGTTTGGGTAATGAACCCAAGTTTGTTTGATGTAAATATGACTCATTATTTTCTTGTCATGGTTGATAATAAGTACAAATGGATGAAATCCAAAGTGGTCCCCTTATGGTGAAATCCCTCACAGGAAGATGCTTTGCGGATTAAGTTATCCTAGAAGTATGGTTAGAGAACCCATGATTATTTGTGGAATAATGAGATTAAGGTCAGTAAATTTTTCAGTGAAACTATCCTAGATGGATATTTCTTGTCATGCCATTTCCGGTGGTATGTGGAACATCGCATAACTCCTCACGGTTAGAGAGTTATGCCCATGAGAAGTTGGAGAACCCAGGTTTGGGTAATGGACCTAAGTTTGTTTGATGGATAACAGTATGCGTTTTTATATATTTTCATGTAATGCTATTCTATATGGATAGTACATGTCATTCCATTTCTGGTATGTGGAATGCCACATAACTCCTCACGGTTTGAGAGTTATCGCCTTACGAAGTTGGAGGACCCTCATATGTCATCTAGAAGCCCCAAAAGGTCAAAGTAGTCAAAGTGGTTTAAGAGACTTTAAAAGGTAAATAATAGAGTGAAGTGATGAGTGTATTATAATTCAAAGTGAATACAAAATAAATTATTTCAATAATAAATTTAATGGATAAATTAGAAATGGGTTAACCCTAAAATAAGGAAAGTGGGCAAAGTGACCTAGAAGATGTTTTTAAGGAAGCTACTTGGAGAGTATAAATAAGAGTCAAGGCTCTCTAATTTTTGACACACTTGAGCATATTAAATACCTATAGGTGTCTGAGGTAACCAAAGGATATCTAAGACAAATTTCTAAGGGAAGGTGAAGAAAATAAGGCCGAAATTCAAGGAAGGATAAATTCTTTTGATGATGCTTTCTAAGGTATGTTATTTATAGGTCATATCACCATTTTCACAATAACATTTGTGTGTGATTGTTCATTTATTATTTCTCATTATTGGATAATAATTCTACATTGATATAACTCTTGGATTATTTGAAGAAAAAAGATTATAATTACGCTATTACTGATTCACCCCCCCTCTCAGTAATCCAACAGTATGCAGTCGCGATTGATATATGTTGGTGTCAGTTGTTCTGTTATCTCTGAGGTGTCCAATAATGGTGGGAAATATGATCGAAGGATATCCAAGTTGAACACTAGGTGTAAGCCAAGGAAAGGAGGAATGTTGAGCTCGAAAGAATTATCACCCACAACTTTTGTGATGGTGTATGGACCATAACAGAGTGGGTGAAGCTTCTGATGGGGTCCTCTAAGGTGCTCTTTCTGCAAATAGAACCAAAATTTGTCACCCACCTGACACTTATGTGGCACCAAGTGTTGAACATGGCACTGCTTGTACATTGGAATTCTATAGGATATTCTGAACCTGTTGGTGGATGTGCTAGATCTGCTCAATGAACTAGGTGGCTTTGTCAAATTCAATTAGAGTAGGAGATGAGTTGGTTGAGGTGATCGTAAGGGGTAGTGCAACATCTATGGGACCCAATGGTTGGAATCCCAACCCCACCTAAAAGGGTTTGTGGTTGATTGAGCTATGCAGGGCTCGGTTGTAGCTATGTTGAACATAGGGGAGACTCTCATCCCATGTATGAGGATGCTTGGAATTATGCATGGTAGGATATGAATGATCATTTGATTTACAAACTCGGTTTGGCCATCTGTCTGGGGGTGGAAGGTCATGGATTTGGTGAGCTTGGTGTCCCACAGTGACCAGAGGTTTGACCAGAAAGTGCTGAGAAATCGACTGTCCCAATCTGAAACAATGGTTTGTGGGGTTCCAAAATGTACCCAGACCCGTTCAAATAAGATCTTGGCAGTGGCCTTTGTTGTGATTCTCTTCTTCCAGGCATCCAAAATCACCATCTTAGAAAATTGATCCACAAGCACAGAAACACAGTCATTGCCCCGCTTGGTGAGCGGGAGGCCCGACATGTAGTCCATTGAGATGGATTCACATGGTCTATCAGGAGAAGGAAGAGGGGTGTACATGCCATGTTTTATAATTTTCAATTTCGAAATCATGCAGGTAGTGCAGGACCTGATATACTTACTGACCTCCTGTCAAAGTTTCAGCAAGTAGAAATGTTTCTGCAACATTTCCACTATAATTTTGACGTCGAAGTGTCATGCCACCTGATTGTAGTGGGATTCCCATATCATATTCGCTCACTCACTTGATGGAACACATATATGGCCTAGACGACAAAGCTACCCATCCTGAAGATGGAACTTAGTGACAACTGCATTTGCGCCCAACATTTTGTAGGTGGTGGGGAATTTGGGGTCTATCCCATAGAGTTGGGGCCATACAGAGGTCTCATGGCCACAAGAGTCTAGCACCATGGTGAGTTTCGCGACTGGTGGTCTACTGAGGAAATCATTGACATGGTTGGTGCTTCTTGTTTTATAATTGATGTTGAGGTGGAATTGTTGCAAGTACATGGACTACTTTTGATGGTGATCATTCAAAAATTTTACTTGTGTCTGCATGAACTGTAGTGGCTTATGATCAGTTTGGATGGTGGTATCCTTCCCAAGAATGTAATGTCTCCATTGGAGGCAGGATTTCATAATGGAGTACATTTCTTTGTCATAAGTAGGGTAATTACGAACACCATATGATCGTGTCTCATTGTGATAGTCCACAGGGTGGCCGTGGTGAGTGAGAACGGTGCCCACATCATAGTCTGAAGCATCTGTCTCAATATTAAAGGGTTGTTGTAGGTCCAATAGTGAAAGTACTAGGGCTTAGCACAAGCGCTACTTCAAATCATTGAATGTTTTTTGTTGGGACCGACCCCACACAAATTTCTCCTTACCACAAGCCCTGGTTACTTGGTTGAGGGCCCATTCAATATGGGAAAATCCCAACATAAACCTGTAGTAGAAATTGGCAAGGCCCAAGAAGCTATGAAGCTCCATGAATGTGGTTGGGGATGGCTAGTCATAGATCACTTGGGTTTTGGATGGATCCACATTTACGCCATGGTGATCAACAATGTATCCCAAGTAATGAACCCTGTCCATGTTGAAGGGTCATTTTTACAAGTTGGCATAGTGTTGGTGTTGTCGCAGGTTGTGCAAAACCTGTTGAATATGTTGCAAGTGTTCTTCCTAAGTCTTGATGTAAATGAGGATGTCATCTAGATACACCATTACAAAATTATTCGTGAATGGTAGTAGGATGTCTTCCATCATCCTCATGAAAGTGGCTAGAGAATTTTTCAAACCAAAGGGTATAACCAACCATTCAAAAAGACCTTCCTTTGACTTAAAGGCAGTCTTCCATACATTTGTCTGTTCTATCGGGACTTGGTGGTAGCCATACTTCATATCAATCTTACTGAAGTATTTGGCCCCCATGAGATGATCAAGGAGGTATTTGGTTCTGGGAATCGGGTATCGGTTTTTTACTGTGATTTTATTTAGGGCCCAATAATCAATGCAGAGTCGCCAGGTTCCATTTTTCTTATGTACCAAGATGATTGGGCTCCCACAAGGTGATCACATGGGACATATGTGCCCCTTGTGGAGAATTTATTGGATCTTCCACTTCATCTCCTCATTCTCTAGTAGAGAGCAGCAGTAGAATGTCCCATTGGGAAGTGGTGCGTTAGGGGTCATATTGATGGGGTGCTTCACCTGACCGTGTAAAGGTACCTCGTTAGGTGAGGAGAAGATATATGAGTATTCTTCCACAACCTTATCAACTTTCTTTTGTTTTGTGGAGAGGTCAGTCGCGGAGACCCTTGATGTGGTTGCGATCTTTCGCTCATTCTGAGAGAGAATCACGAAGAAGACAAACTTCACTGTCTAAGATATGACCTTTCTGGATTTTTTTGCAGAGATCAAAGAAATAAAATTAGGTGGGACTGCCTTGGGTATCCTATACAATTTATTGTTCAAAGTAATAATAACAATGTAAGGCCTAAACTTATATACAACATGATGTTTCCATAAATATGGTTGGCCCAGAATAAAATTACAAACTTCAAGAGGGGCGACATCACACAATTCCTCGTCTTTAAAGGGCTTGATGGCATATGATGAGTGACATTGTTCATTGACGTGGATGTCTCTTCCTTGGTGGATCCATCCGATGGTGTAGGGTTGCGGGTGCACCGTTGTCAACATGGTGAGTCACTTGACAACCTATGCTGAAATGAGGCACTTTTGGCTACCACTATCAATGATGAAGTGCAGTGGGGTACCCTTCACCCAAATCTGTGAATAAAAAAGGTGTTCGCCTTCCTTTGGCTCATCTGGTTCACCAGAATGGAACTTGGTGGTAGCAATGATAACATTAAATTATGCATCTATAATCCATCTCCCCCTTTCTATTTCTAACTCAGAGTCATAACCCACATCTAATTCAGAGGCTTTCACCTCAACCACCAATGACTACTTCAAGTGGAAATCAAAAATGTTATTCTAGGATCTCTTATGGAAGTCACACCACTTTCCGTTGTCCTTATTTGCTTGCATCCTGGACTAGTTTTCCTGAGGCTATCTGTCTTTTCTCTGTCCTTTGTTCTACGGTTTGGGGCCGCCCTTTCCTCATGTTTTCTACGAGGGGTTCCTAGGCCCAAATTGTCACATATTTTGTTTGATGTTCTACTCAAATTTGACGCCATATCGGTAGCTCGCGCCCAAGGATGAGATGTCTAGAAACTCCATTTTGGCCTATATGTATCTATGTAGACCACCACGATACTTGAGCTCTAGATATTTCTCAAAATATTTGATACCCAACTTGGTGCGCAAGGTGTTATCACTGAAATTTCATCCGCACATGGTTACAAGAACTTAGCATCGTCAAACAGTGATGAAGTCATTCATGGCCCTGAATTAATATCACAACATTCAAAAAAGGTCAAATACTATACAAAGTAGTGAAAAATTGAAGAGCGCTTTGCAGACATTGGGCACGCACGCGCATGCACGGAACAGGAACGTAGAAATCATGCACAGGCGCACGATGTGCGACTGTTAGCGCAAAAAGCCGCGTACCTGCTAAACAACGCATTTATGGAAGTGGTCGGCCTCCCAACCACTTATGGTTCAGCTCCCAAGCTGATTTGACCCTCAAATCTAGGCTGGATCCAACTGGTGGGCTGGTCAAAGACCTAATAATGCTCTAAATGGCCTCTTTTCACACTACAAATCAGTTAAACAATAACCCAAAGCAATGCTATAAAAAGCCATGAATGCACCTCATTTTCTCAAGGAATTCAAAGTAATGTTATGCTGCCTATATTGTTTTGAGGACTCCATCCTTGACAAGAACATATTGGCACCATTACATTGGACAATCCACCTCACCATTGAGTGGATTTGTAAAGAGTTCTTTCATCACTATTTTCCATTTTCTTTATTGTAAGAAGAGCTAGCTAGTGAGGGTCCAAGAGCCTTCCCTTGGAGGAAGAAGGGAATCATAGTCCCCTTTCTTCTTGGTGCTTTGTTTTTATCAATAGATCATCCTCAAACATTGGTGACATGGGTCTTTTGGTTCTTTTTGTTTCTATGTCCCTATGCTCATGAATTTGGTTTTTATTGCATCTCTTAGTTTAATTCTTAATTGTAGATTTTACTTTCTTTATCTAACTCTTTTCTCTACAGCTGTCCTGCTCAACAAACCCAACTGAGCTTGCAAGCACCTCTATTCTGCTCACCAAGGTGATGAAAGAGGCACAACAGATTGGCGACTCCACTGGGGAAAGGTATCAATTTCCTACCTCATTTGGGTTTATTTTTCTCTTCTTTTAGTTTGTTTAACTTGCAAGTGCACTAACCGGCCTAAGACGACCTGCCACTCAGCCAATTCCAAGTTGAATTGAGAGAAATTCAGTCAGATTTTTCATTCTCAGCCGTGTGCCATATATGCACGGGTTTTTAAGCCCACAAATGTGCATCATGCACCCATGCACCTGACTCACGGCTCTGTTCTGCGCACGTGTGCCTTTTGACTTGTCTCTGTTCATGCGCATGCGCTCTGTGCACCTCTGTCTCCACTGGGACCCATGCATCTGTGCAAAATTTCACATTGTAAGGTTGTTGAGATGTGGGGAAGGCCATTATCCTTCTTAAAAATGATGTCAAGCATGTTTTAAAGCTGCACCACACTTAGTCCCCTCATCATATAAAGGGGTTAGTCAAAAGCACATAGGTACTTAGGAGGATAAAATCAATTTCGCTTCTTTGCTTTTTTGCCACATGGATGGCTTGTTTTGAATCACAAGATAAGTTGGAAATCATTTTTAATCACATTTAACTTGCATTGGGACTAGAAGTTGAGTAACAATCGCTTAGTATGCTCTTCTCTTGCGCCTCCAAGCGATCTTGAGAATCAGAAAAATATTGTGAAACGATTTCATCTCCCATAAGAACATCAAAACCTTTAGGAGAGGAAAACATCCCTTCTTGGGACTCCTCTTAGTTTGTTTTTTCAAACACATCTTAATATTGTAATAGGCCCATACATGCCCACATTCTACAAAGATAGGATAGTGTTGGAATTTTGCTTTCTTAGATCAAAACACTAGGGAAATTTAAAGGTTTGTAACGGGCCCATACATGCCCACATGTTCAATCTAGGATAGTTTCAAAGCTTTTCTTAGATTACATCACAATAGGGAGTTAAAGGGATAGTAATGGACCCACATGTACACATGCTATCTTCCTAGGGACTTTTTGAATTGTGCAAGGTTGTACCAAAGGCACTTAGTTAATTAGGTAATCAAACACTTGTAAGGACCAAGCGAAGTCCACATGCAGCAAGGTGACATCTAATTCACTAAAAGTTGGCACACTTTCACTCACACACAAAAGTCACTTATCACTCACATAGCTTCTTCTTGAAACATGGAGGTCAAAGTAAGTTTCCTCCAAAGGGATTCCGAAAATACCCCACCCTTTTCTTGACGAGACTATCCACTCACATTTTTAAATCAACGAGGTTGGTTTGCACCCCCAACCTCCCAAAACAACTACATCTAAAATCTTTCTAAAAAACTCACTAAGTTTTCCTCCACAGGAGGTGCCCAAAGAAATTTTTTAGTCTAGGTAGGATTTCGGGGATAGGCATCCAAATAACTCCCCGTTATCTGGTTCTCACATTGTCAAAACATAGAGGTTGTCAAATAGGGAACTGAAAATCCTCCAAGTCAAGTGTTCCAATAACCATAAGGCAGGGAGATACCCATGAAGGGTTGAAGGTCGAGGTCTGGTTGTTTTGTGCATCCCCCCTTGAGCCACCCACCTCTTGGATGGGATCTAGCCCGTGACCCATTTCTTAGGCCGAAAATCTAAATGCCACACTTTGACCGAGGTACCTAGTGACCAATTTTAGGACATCTACCCAGGTGGAAATTGTGGGCTGCAATTGCACCTTGATTGGATTTTGTGTGGCTATTGAGAAATATCACCATCTCTTTCAGGATATGCCCCCTTTACCCCTCATTATAACCAATTATTTCATCCTTCACTAGTTTCTCTTCCAGTGACTTCAAACCCCACTGTTGAGTACTATTGGAAGGTCCAGTGTTATTTGAGAGGAAGGATGTTACATCTTCTAAGACATGAGCATTTTCTTTCTGTTGATTCCCCATGAGGACTAAACCCACTTACCCACATATATGCTTCTTTTTTAAAAACATTTTATGTATGATGCACATCTTATTACAGTTTGATTTGGATATATATATATATTGTGTAAACATTCAACACAAAGGCTCTTGTTTCTATATTACTCTCACCACTCTTTGCACACATTCACACAGCTAGCCTGACATCATAGGGGAACCACAGAACCCCCGTCGTTCACGACGCTTTCTAAACCTCCCTCCTATCTTGGGGGGAGTGTCTGGTCGTGCCCACTCATCGACACCTCCTTCACACACTCCTATGAGTGCCACTATTTTAGGATTAGCTTTGCTTGGTTCTACATTACTTGGGTCCTCTTCCCAAGGTCATCCGTTCACTCGCTCTCCTTTACATGGAAGCGGTGGACCCACTTCCTCTCAAGGGGGAAGCACCAACCCACCTATCCCCGCTCAAGGGTCAGGTTCACAACACACCACGGCCGGAGCTAATCCTCCCCCCCCACTGCAGATACCATACTTGGCCTTTCTCAACATACCGGATCTCACCAAAATCACCAATGATCCTATATTGCATAATCCCACATGGCCTGCAGTGCCAACTAAACTACCTTCAGACATACCAAAGTTTGAAGGAAAGGCAGGCGATGACCCTGCCAACCATGTCATGACCTTTCACCTCTGGTGCTCCTCCAATAGCATTATGGATGATTCCATCAAACTCCGATTATTTCAATGCACACTCACTAKCCCATCGGCTAAATGGTATGTCGAAGAAAAATCAGGGTCCCACACAACTTTTGAGTCATTGGCCAAAGCATTCTTGACCTTCTTCCAATTACCCATCCGCCACGACAATGGTCTAGAACTACTTTCTAATTTCAAACAAACCTCAACCACACACATCGCTGACCACATTCACGAGTGGCATAGGCGACTTAGTTTGTGCAAAGCAGAAACCACCAAGCAATAGTGTCTCGACTGGTTTCTTAGGTCACTTGTCTCTCTCCTTGGTAAGGATGTAGCTTCCACCTTCCCTCAATCTAAAGAGGAAGCCATCAGTAAGGCCCAACAGTATGAACTCATCTATGCATAGTCAGGATACTTGTACACTGTACTTCCTGATCTTCCAAAACCCGTGTCATTTGGCCAAGACAAACTTGGGATGTCTCACTCAACAGAC
>JASDQU010735915.1:94556-125789 GCA_032191745.1 Picea mariana | reverse complement strand
CCTGTTTCTATACCTCCACCCATCAGTGGACCACCGTCGGCACCCCCCATACATCCACCTATTCCAACAAACTCTGGTACCCCCTCTACCTCATCTTATAGTACTAGAGAAAGCACTATGCCTTCCCATGTACCTTATGGATCGGTACCACCACATAATCCATACTTCCCATTTCCTGGTCCTCCACAACCCATCATCCTCATGCGGGGGTGAACTTTGTTCAACCCTCTGCAGTTCAACAATACCAAAGTTTTGAAAAATTGAATACAGCCAATCCAGTCCATCCATCAAACAATGCCAATAAGAAAGGACGGAACAAGAATAACAAAAACCTAGGTCAAGGCGGGAATCAACCCCCACAACACCAACCCACTTGGGGCAACCAAAACCAAGGGAACCAAAACTCCCAAGGGGGAAATAATAATAAACGCCAAGGGAGAAACAATGTTAAAACCATTTTCCCTTGTGCCCTTTGTGGTGAGTTTAGCCATTACACTCATCATTTCCCCCAGATCACTGATTTCAAATGGTTAAAAGACTATGGTAGTCTTCCCCATTCTCCTGCACAACCTGCCCCTCAGTAGGAACCACAACAATATGTGCAACAACCCCCTCCTGCCATGCTGCAAAATCCTATCCCAGATCAAGGTGTGATAAACACCCAACAGGACACACAGCATCCCCCAACTCAAGTAGGACAATACCTCAACCCCAAAAATCCAGTAGATTGTACAATTCTCCTCACCAGTGAGGAAGAAATCCTTCTGCAAACGCGTAATCGTCATTATCATACCCCCGCTGAGTCTACTCCCATCCCTCCAGAGACAAACCCTCCACTAACAGGACCCCCGTTGTTGATCCCTCGCCCTTCCGTCGAACCACCGCTTCACATCCCTCGCATCCCATTGCGCAGGAATGTCCACAACCCACAGGCTCAGGAAGCTCATAACTATAGTTTGGTAGACAACTTAACACAATCCCCGGCTGCCATGTCAGTATTGGAAGTCCTTCAAACTTGTCCTACTCAGTGGAAATCACTACTTTCCACTTTGGGGGCAGTCAACCCCGTAGATACCCAACTCATTACCTTTGATTTTGACAATGGAGAACCTCGTCTTCCCTCCTTGATCGCTTTTCAAATACCAATGAAAATACGAAACATCACAGTTCATCGATGTATTATCGATGAAGGTAAATATACATGCATTATGTCCAAAATGGTATGGCAAAAACTTGGTTCCCCGGAACTCATACCCTCTGCCATCACATTACGAGCTTATGACAGATGACCATCCTCTCTTGAAGGGCTCTTCCAAAATGTCCCCGTCGAACTAGAGAGCAAGACTATTCTCATCGATATCGAAGTTATCGATGCCCCACTTGATTATAATATCTTGTTCGGTCATAGCTACATGTACGCTTTGAAGGTAGTGGCCTTTTATATCTTTCGGACAATGATGTTCCCTCACAACGGGAAGATCACTACCATTGACCAAGTCTCACATTATGAGCCTAACCCATCTACCAACATCGATAACATTCTTCCTCTCATCCACACAAGCCATGACACATATCCACTCATCGAGATGGGTCCTGGGATTTTTAAAGATCTATACTTATTAGGAACATATCATGGAGCACCACCACTCCTGCATTCTTCCAATCAAGTGTGCGTCATATCATCTAATGAAACTCACACAGAGGATACCCTTCCTCCTACAGAGGCTTCTATCATACCTGATGTCCCACTCGTCACATAAACCCCTCCTCCCGAACCTCCTAGACACTCATCGACCCCACCAGTCCATGATTCCACCTCTCCCCAAGGACATAGTCCAGTTTGGGAGACAGTTCCCCAACCCCTCACTCAAATTCCCTTCTTTTACCCTCCACCTGGTATCAAAGATTTTTAGGTAGCCGCAATGCTCACACTACCTAATATGGTGCTAGCAATCCCAGTTTGGTATTTACACCCACCAGAGATGGTCCCTCAACCATCCCTTCCCCCCCAAGATGGAATCCTCATGACGATTCCCATCCTTACCCCCACCACCCCCCCACTCACTAACCCCCCTTCTACAGCTAGGGGTAGGAGAAAGAAGAAGGAGCCCACTGCTCCACTTCCTCCACGCATCCCACCACCTTGCACACTATGTGAGAAAGAGGGCCACCAAACCAAAACTGTCCATCACTACCTGAATTACAGAATTTGATCCCCCTCAATCAAACTCCCCCAACACCCGCCACTACTGCTAGTCCAGCCACTACCACCCACCCTTCCAGTAGTAAAGGGTTGAGGACCAAATACGCTTGTGCTATATGTTCAGTGTATGTCCATTACACCCATCATTGCCCAGCACTGCCACGCTTTCAGCAGACATTAGCCGCCGTACGCCAGACCTTCCAGAACAACCCCAGCCCTGCTACGTCCTCCTCAACAAATATCATTGACATCCATTATGTCACCACTTCAATCAATGAACATATGATATTCCCTTGCTCTCTCTGTGATTCATTAGCTCATTTTACATACTAGTGTCCTATGATCCTTGAATACAAGCAACGTCAATTGACCCTACTTCACCGACCCGCAGAGGCGATAATTGACATTACCTCGTCACTATAGGATCTTCAGGTCATTTCTCCCGAACCCGAGGCCCTCCCAACACCTCCATGGTTCTTAGATGACATGTCTGAAGATTCACCCCCCAACTCTCCTGCTCATTCCCCTACGGACACTCTCCACCCAACTGCCACGGGTACCCCTCAGTACTTCAATATATGGTTTATGTCGAGTGAACCCTCATGATCTCCTAATAGTGTTCCCCCTGCTTCTTCACCAAGGGGCAACCACACAACCACTGTCACCGAGATCACTCTTCATGACCCCTTGTATTTTCATCACTTCCAATGCGACGAAGGAATACTCGAAGAGTTAAACCATCCAGACTCTCCCTGGGATGTGCTACACCATCGCGCACTATTCTCTCCACAGGAAGCCCCCATGTATCCTAACCAAAACCCCATTTACATGGTCGAAACCAAGGATTTTATCCCATCAGGGCCTAATGCTTTTGAAGAAGGCAATATGGCCAACATTTCCCCCACCATTAAAATCAACATTTCCATTAAAAATGGCATCGTCAAAGAAATCACCATTGGAGCTGCTTGCACTCCTCAGGAAATCGCCGCATATAGCCCTCTTCCAGGAATATAGGGATATTTTCACCTGGTCATACACGAAAATGCCTGGCCTCGATCCCTCTATTGTCGAACATCGCATCGACACCTGGCCTGACATCACACCAGTTCGCCAAAAATAGCGACCGCTACACCCATCCAAAGCTGTGACTATCAAAGCCAAAATTGACAAATTACGCACTGTCGGGTTCATTTACCCCATTGTCTATACCTCATGGGTTTCCAACCCTGTACCCGTTAACAAAAAACAGGGCACTATCCACGTTTGCACAGACTTTCACGATCTCAATCATGCATGTCCCAAAGACAAATTTCCCACGCCTTTTATCGATCAAATTATCGACGAATACGCGGGCCACGAAGCTCTCTCCTTTATGGATGGATTCTTTGGCTATAATCAAATTCAAATTCACCCCGCCAATCAATATAAAACCGCATTCACTAACCCATGGGGTACTTTTGCATATCGTGTCATGACTTTCGGCTTAAAGAATGCCGGTGCAACTTTCTAGCGGGCTATGACATACATCTTTCATGATCTGGCCCACATCATCCTCGCCTACTTGGACAACCTCATAGCTTGATCCAAGAAATGCACCCATCATCTCGATGATTTATGAATCATATTTCAACGGTTTCATCAGTACAACATCCACTTGATTCCTCTCAAGTGTGTGTTCTATGTCACCGTAGGGCGCCTCCTTGGTTTTATTGTTTCCCAAAGTGGTATTACCGTGGACCCCCTCAAAGTCCAAGCTATCACTGAAATTCCACCTCCCTGGAATTTACGACAACTTCAGAGTCTACAGGGCAAAGCTAACTTCCTAAGACGCTGTCCCCGATTACGCCATACGCGCACACAGTTTCCTTCGCTTACTACATCACGACATCCCATTTTACTGGGATGACCATGCCCAACAGTCATTTGATGATCTTAAAACAATGCTTTCAAATGCACCTTTAATTAGTGCACCTGACTATAATCACGACTATATCCTCTACGTATCAGCATCAGCTGTATCAGTAGCCGGCATCCTTGTCTAGCTTGAAGATGAAAATTGTGAACATGTCATTTATTACATTAGTAAAAACCTCTTAGGGCCACCCTTGAAGTATAAACACAATGAGAAACTTGCTCTTGCAATTGTCCTCGCAGTCCAGAAACTGCGCCATTACATTCTGCTTCACACCACAAAGGTCATCGCAGATTCCAACCCTATGTAGTACTTTCTTAGCCGTTGGCAAGTTAATGGAAAATTTGCTCGATGGATCATTATCCTTCAGGAATACGACCTCGAGTTCTCCACACCTAATAGTAAGAAGGCCCTCATTCTCGCTGAACTTGTCACGACCCTCCCCTTTGACACCACCAGTGCCCCCGTCAACACCGACTTTCCAGATAAACATCTCTTTTACATCACTTCGGATGATCCTTGGTATGGTGACCTCCTCGTCTACCTCCGAACTTAGAATTTCAGTAACCACCTTTCATGAGATGATCATCGACGTATTCGCCATCAGGCCCCCCGCTACCTTCTCATTGGCAACATCCTATATCGGTGGGGCGTCGACACCATTCTTCGTCAATGCCTGACTATTGATGAGGCCGATAGAGTCTTAAACGACTGCCACAGCGGTGCATGTGGGGGCCATATTTCGGGTATATCCACTGCTCAAAAGATTATTCGAGCCGGTTATTTTTGGCCTACCTTGTTTCATGATTGCATTCATGCCGTGAAACGATGTGAGCAATGTCAGCTCTATGCCAACAAAGCCCGCGCTCCCCCCGCTCTTCTTCACCCTATCATTACTGTCGGCCCCTTTTGTAAATGGGGCATCGACTTCATGACTTGTAATCCACCCTCCAGCAATGGTCACAAATACATCGTTGTCACCATTGATTACTTCACCAAATGGGTTGAAGCTATGCCCACTTTCAACAACACCGCTGACACTGCAGCGCGTTTTTTCTTTAACCACGTCATATCCCACTTTTGAGTACCCCTCCAACTCATTTCCGACCATGGGAAACACTTCAAGAATGAGATCTTCATCGAACTCTCATCTCGGTTAGGCTTCTCTCACGAGTTTGCCTCACCATATTACCCTTAGTCTAACGGACAGGTTGAGGCAATTAACAAAGTCCTCAAGACCATGTTACAGCACACGGTTAATAAACATAAAACCAATTGGCATCATATTTTATTTTCTACGCTATGGGCTTACCGAACAGCTATGAAAACCACTACTGGTTTCACACCATTTCATTTAGTCCATGGGGTCAAGGCAACTCTTCCCATCGAGTGCGAAATTCCCACCTTACGCACCGCCATTTAGCTATTACCCGACATTGCTCCAATGGAGCAGCGCTTGCTGAACTTGGAGTCTCTTGATGAAGATCGTCGATCTTCCTTACAGAACAACGAGGCAGCTAAAAAATGATCCAAGGCTACCTTTGATTGCCATGTCAACCTTCGCTCATTTCGTGAAGGAGACCTCATCCTGGCTTATGATATTGCTCATGATACCTTTGGCCATGGAAAATTCGAGTCACTCTAGCATGGCCCATACATCATTCAACATTGCCTCACCAAAGGCACATATATCCTGGCCTCTCTCGAAGGCCTCTCTCTCAAGGAACCCGTCAATGGGTTATACTTAAAGAAATTTTATGCTTAAACATAGTCATTCTACTTTAGGTTATTTCTTTTCTATCATTTTTAATATTTTTTCTCCTTCCCTCACGTCTAAACTATCCTGTGTGCTATTGACAAATGCTTCCTCCACCATCCTACCACATCGATTACGCCGACGACGCCAGCCATTGGACGCAAAATCTCACTTCGACTGCTTGGGCTCTCTACACCCCTTCATATGAAATGCTCCATTCAAGCGACATATGTTTGGGGTCAGCAACCAACAACCAAGATGAATACACCACCATCATTGGCCTCTTGGCCGATGCTCAACATCATCGTATTCGTCACCTTAGTGTCTTTCTCGACTCTCAACTAGTCGTACTCCAGCTCAACAATGTGTACCACATTCGTGATCCTTTCCCCTTTCGAAAATACCTATAGGTTAGGCTTTTATCTCAACATTTTGATTCCATTACATTTACACATATTCCAAGACAATTGAATCAAATTATAGATACCCTAGCTAATATTGTGTTAGACTGGCATATATCACATCAAGCTACCTCTACGCATACATAAACATATCAAAACCCTGTCACGGCATATATATAGAATAGACATCATCAAAACATTAACCAAAAACATGTAAACACCACATAGATCTCAAAAATGTATACTCATGTATATATATAGTTCCACAGTGCCATATGAATGTTTACATACAAAAAATATAGGTATCTGTAGGCCAATGCAGCACCTCGGTACAAAATAGGCTCACCAGCCTATATACAAAAAATATATATCCATACATCAAATACATAAAGCACCACTCACGGTGCCTCTAAAGCGCCACCACATTGCCCCTCCCTCAAGAGGTGGTGGCCCACCACCACCTGCCTGAGGTAGTGGTGGTCCACCCCCTACAGGCCCCTCCTACCCCAGTGGTAGTCGTCTGCTCATCATAGCAGCAGCCACTGCTACTCGTCGTACTATGGCTCGCCATGGAGGCAAAACCCCCACACACTACTCCAGGAAACTCTCATCCTGGATGTGATACCACATGCCCTCAGACACGTCCTATAACACCGTCTCCAGACGACGACGGATGTCCTCAAAGTCCACTCTGGCAGCCGCCGAAGTAGCATGTGATGGATCAGCACCAGGGTCATCAAACCGGCACCTCCTCACTGCCCTCTTAGGCTCAGTTGGTCACACCGTGGCGTCCTCACGTCGGCGTCTCTCTCCCCGTGACAGTCTCTCCAGCTCCCGACAAGCCGACGCTCTCTGCAACTCCACCTCACGCCTGTGAGGTGCCACATCTGCACATACACACAAACAATAGATAGTATTAGCATTTATATCATATACATATGGACTGCTATCTCAAACACCAAATAGAAAAAACATACAAACATACCTCGATGATCAAAAACCTCCCCTGAAGGTAGCACCATGTCTGGATCATCCTGGAAGTCCACCCCGGCATAGGGGTAACATAAAATCACCTGTGGCATCTGTCGCCATACCTGCGCCGCCTCTACAGAAAAGAAGTGGCCACCTTCGCCACCACCATGGAGAAGCAACACAGTCGACCACTGCCTCAACCGCGGCTCTTGCACCCCAGGTGCACCCAATAGAATCCTCGGGTGCAACATCAACACCCTCTCTAGAAACTAGGCCACTAGGATGGACCTGAAAGCAAACTCCCCCGTGTTCGTGGAATGACAGTTGTCCAATTGACCCACCATCCTTGCATGCAGCGTAAGCCCCCAAGTGAAACGCTCACCGGCCAACACTCTCTCTAGCACCAGAAGCTGGCCACCACTGATCCGCTGGGTCACCAGGGACCCGTATACTTGCACAATCATCGCTACTATACAACAATGTGCCAAGGAATCTATAGACACAATGCTCACAACCGTCCCGGACATAAAGTTCTAACCTGAACAATATCTCCGGCTAATAGTCACGAGCTGTGTATCCCTAGGCAGCACCGGCTCCGCCGATAGGGGCATTCCCCGAAAGGGAAGCCCAGTCAAAAAATAAACATCCTCCACCGCAGTGAAGGGGATCTGCTCTCCTCGCACGAGGAAGCAGTGCAGCTCCAGACTCCACATCTAGATCAGGAACTATAAGAGATACTCCTGTGCCCGTATCAACGGGCACTCAAAGAAATTTAGCAGCACACAGGCTGCCAAAGTCGCACGCACACCTGGCCCCTCAATGGCCACAACATCTCACAGCTAGGACTAGTCTCGCTCTCGCCAACCCATTGGCATCGTTACAACCGTCCACCTGCAGACACAACACAGAGTCCTATATTAGCTCGAGAAACCATCAATAGCATAAAAAAGACTCGTTTTTATAAACCTCAACCTTGCCTCCTAGGCGCGGTTTTGTTACCCACAGGCATGCACACATGCACGCCTGTTCACTACACAGGTGCGCATGTGTGCGCACCTGTTCACTACACAGGTGCGCATCAGTGTGCACCTATTTTCTTCACAGGTGCACTCCCAAGCGCACCTGTTCACCATACAAGCGCACACAAGTGTGCGCCTGTTCAACCCACAGGCGCGCCCTTAGAGCGCACCTTAAATTCCCTATAGCACGCCCCCATGCATGTATATCCAATGAACAGGTGCACACATGTGTGTGCCTATTACCGGATTTCCCTCACATGCGGGGCCCATATCCCCTAAATATCTCTGTACGGCCCCCCGTACAACCCCTGCCCAAAAAATGAAATCCTATTTCTATGCAGGATGATCAGACCACTAACTTGACACTCGCTAACCACCAATCGGATGCCTCATCCTCTCCAAATATCCAAATCTCCTCTGAAAACTGCTCATCCAGTCACTATTGCAGCAGGTACAAATGAGGTGGCAATGTGGGCTCTACAGCTATATATAGGCCTTTTTGCCAAACTTCCACTCACCATTCCGGGAGCCCACGGTGTCCATTTTTCAATTCGTCTTCAGCCACGGGATCAGCATCCCGCCATCTACATCACACCAGTCCCTGGGTCTCTTTTCATCCTGAGCCCCCGGGGCACCTTTTTTTCATACCACTGGTCAGGTACGCATGCGCATATTCAAGCTTATCAAATACATGCTCAGATCTTCGATTCTCTTTAGATATTGTTCACTTTGGGTATTTGGTTTTCATGTGTGCAGGTACTTGATCATCATACATCGACACAACCCCTTCAGGTATATACTCAGCACTGACATGTAGTCTTTCCCTCTGTATCGCACTTACATATCCAGTCACACCCTTTGATATTTGCCTCTAGGACCCCCATTCCCGGCTCTGCAGTACCCACACCTCCATTTGCATCTTTGGTACTGTTAACCGATAGCATTCTTACCCACATGATTTGTCCCATTCATAGCACCTTTTGACACTTTTGACACTCATGTTGTTTTTCAAAACCCTTTAGGGATGGGAGTCCCGATAGTCTTTCATCATGTCGCGAAACAACCGCATACTCCTTCTCCTCATTTTGCTAGCTTTCCCACATCGACTCCCAGATTATCTCTTCACGGTTCTATTTTTCAACTGCACCTCCGCAGTATCATGAACCCTACATTTCATCCACAATAAGTTTGCCCATCAGAAAACTTCCCTCCATCCCACATACCTAATACAGAAACTCACCAATGGGGCCCCTACCCTTCATCAGTCTTCTGAGCAAATTATGCCCTACATGGGCCACCCATATCACACTGGGGCACCCATTTATGTATTTGTACATTTCTCCCCAATTATTCGTTATTTATTGTACAAACACCTTTATTTTCGGTCATTACATTACCTTTTTTGTCATCACCTTTGGCGACTTGCTTCCCTCTTTTTGGCCACCTGCAACCCATGTCACCCTTGGTTGGAGCACTACTTATCATCTACCCTTGCCGGCATCGTCCATATCTTCATAGTACCCCACAGGTCATTTACCTCTATCCTCTGAATTTGTTCACCTTGTCCCGCCTCTGGCACAACTTATCCCCGGTCTTGTCGTCCCCCTAACATTCGACCGCATTGAACGGTTGCAGCCACTTTTTATCTCATACATCCTCCAACCAAGGGCAGTCTTGAGTCTTCCCACATATTGACTTCGTCCATGTACCTCTGCCACTTCCTCACCTCACTTAGTAGATTTCACGAAGCCATTTGCTTCTGGAAGTCGCGTCCCCCTTTTTTTGTCGACATCAACATAGTTTTCCAGAAGGGCAACAGTATCTTGATTCTCATTATCCACTCAATGAGAGATCTCGGACGGCACAGGGTGAAACACCATTGCTCCCTACTATCATTGACCCCCCTAACATTCGACACCAACACTTTCTCAAGTTACAGTGGGTCTTACTTTGCGACTATTGCAGTTAGTTCTTTCATTTGCCAAAGACCTCTGAACTTGGTGGGGCTATCAATGCCCACATCATCGCTGCTACTTATTACCGCGATCACTGCCTACTATTCAGAGTATGTTCATTTGCATAATTGTCTTCTGACTTTATCACAACTACCCCCGAGGGCACTGCAGTTGTCTACACCAACCCTTCAGTCATCTTTTTTCAGCGTTACATGACACAAGCATGGGGCATGCCCGCCTCGTTTGTACACAGTTTTCTATTTTATACACCTCATGGAAGGTTGGGTCCTACCGGTTCCTTTTTTCTCCAACGGATCACTCTGAACGATCCCACTATTTCTCTATCTTACAACAACATTCTTAGTAGAAGAAACATTGATGGATTTCGGCTATACGTATGCTCCTAACCTCATCCATCAGGGGGCATCTGTTATCACTAAAATTTTGTCTGCACATGGTTACAAGAACTCAGCATCGTTAAACAATGATGAATTCATTCATGGCCCTAAATTAATATCACAGCATTCAAAAAGGGTCAAAAACTATACAAAGTAATGAAAAATTGAAGAGCGCTTTGCAGACATTGGGCGCGTGCGCGCATGCATGGAATAGGAACGTAGAAATCACGCACAGGCACACGATGCACGGCTGTTAGCGCAAAAAGCCACGGACCTACTAAACGACACATTTATGGAAGTGGTCGGCCTCCCAACCACTTATGGTTCAGCTCCCAAGCCGATTTGACCCTCAAATTTGGGCTGGATCTGACTGGTGGGCTGGTCAGAGACCTAATAATGCCCTAAATGGCCTCTTTTCACACTACAAAGCAGTTAAACAATAACCCAAAGCAATGCTATAAAAATCCATGAATGCACCTCATTTTCTCAAGGAATTCAAAGTAATGTTATAATGCCTATATTTTTTTGAAGACTCCATCCTTGACAAGAACATATTGGCACCATTACATTGGACAATCCACCTCACCATTGAGTGGATTTGTAAAGAGTTCTTTCATCACCATTTTCCATTTTCTTTGTTGTAAGAAGAACTAGCTAGTGAGGGTCCAAGAGCCTTCCCTTGGAGGAAGAAGGGACTCATAGTCCCCTTTCTTCTTGGTGCTTTGTTTTCATCAATAGATCAGCCTCAAAGATTGGTGACATGGGTCTTTTGGTTCTTTTTGTTTCTATGTCCCTATGCTCATGAATTTGGTTTTTATTGCATCTCTTAGTTTAATTCTTAATTGTAGCTTTTACTTTCTTTCTCTAACTCTTTTCTCTATAGCTGTCCTACTCAGCAAACCCAATTGAGCTTGCAAGCACCTCTATTCTGCTCACCAAGGTGACGAAAGAGGTGCAACACAAGGTATGGAATATATTTGTGAACTCGGGCACTGCTTGGTCTTTTTCCTACCGCAGTGTGGTCCATTTTGTGTACAGGCCGTCATAACTTTCAACAGGGTAGTATTATTCCATAATAACATCCCTGAAGGACTCCTAGGTGACTGTGACTATAAATAATATGGTTTCCTATGTTTCCTTTTTCTCACAGAACATTTCCCACCAATCTTTGACATGGGGTATGGCTTTGAGGAGTGAAAAAGTAATATTTTCTCTATTCAAGAAGTAAATATGGACAAAGAAATACCCTTTTAACATATTGAACCATTTGTCTACAACATCTGCCTCTATATTACCTTAAAATATATGAATATCGAAGTTGATTTGTAACTTGAAGGGGGAGGTGCCTTCGTTTGAGGAAGATGCATCGCCTGCTGGTAGTTGCCAAAGGATTTGCACAAAACTATCCATCATCTCGTTCCTTTGTTGTGTGAAGGCTTCCTCGAGAAACATTTTGAAGGGATCTCCTATCCCATTGTATTGGTTGTGCAAGAGCTTTTGAACTCTTGAGAAACAATCTCGAGACCCAATTATTTGTACCCTGACCTCATTGGGGACATGCATTAAGAACTACAAGGAGCAGACCGCTATAATACAACTGATCCAGAATATATTTGTAGAACCAAAACTAGAAAAATGCCAAAATGAGCCAGTTGGAATAGGTGGGAGGAAACCGACATCTATATGGATCAATCCTCCACTCTTAGGAAGAAATGGTCTCCATTGCATTTAGTTCCCTCGTCATATGAGAAAATTTCTACTGAATTTGGCTCCTGGTGAGCTACTTGCCTTGGTGCAGGAGCTGCCCTGCTTTGACAACTCGATAAAGATGGATCATTTGTTGGAAAGTGCCCTTGATTTCTTTGTCCACAATATGATCATTGGATGCATTTTGTATGTAGTTGGGGTTGAGCTATGTTCGTTTCAGTTGTTCTGCTATATTTGAGGTGTCCAATAATGGTGGTAAATATGGTTGAAGGATATCCACATTGAACACTAGTTACAAGCCGAGGAAAGGAGGAATGTTGAGCTCAAAAGCATTATCACCCATAGCCTTGGTGATGGTGTATGGCCCATAACGGAGTGGGAGAATCTTCCAATGGGTTCCTCTAAGGTTCTCTTTCGACAAGTGCAACCAAACTTTGTCTCCCACTTGAAAATTATGTGACACCCGGTGTTGATCATGGCATTGCTTGTACTTGTCATTGGACTTTTGTAGGATATCCTAAACCTATTGGTGGATGTAATGGATCCGCTCAATGAACTGTGCAGATTTTTCAACTTTAGTTGGAGTAGGAGATGAGTCAGTTGAAATTACTGTAAGGGGTAGTGCAACATCTATCGGACCCAATGGTTGGAATCCCAACCCCACCTAAAAGGGCTTGTGGTTGATTGAGCTATCTAGGGCTCGATTGTAGCTATACTAAACATAGGGGAGACTCTCATCCCATGTGAAATGGTTCTTGGAATAAGACATACATAGGATATGCACGATCATTCGATTTATGACCTTGGTTTGGCCATCTATCTAGGGCTGGAAGCTCATGGATTTGATGAGCTTGGTGTCTAGTAGTGACTTGAGGCTTGACCAAAATGTACTGAGAAATCAAATATCCTGATATGAGACAATGTTTTGTGGGATTCCAAAATGTACCCAAAATCGTTCAAAGAAGATCTTGGCAGTGGTATATTCTTTGATGCTCTTCTTGCAGGTGACCAAAATCACCATCTTAGAAAAGTGATCCATAACCACAAAAACACAGTCATTTTCTCGCTTGGTGGATAGGAGGCTCAACATGTAGTCCATTGAGATGGATTCCCATGGCCTTTTAGGAGTAGGTAGAGGGGTGTACATGACCTATTTCTTAGTGGTCGATTTGGAAATTACACAAGTAGTGTAGGACCTGATATATTTGTTGATCTCCTATTGAAGTTTTGGCTAGAAGAAATATTTTTGCAATAGTATCACTGTCTTTTCAACGTTGAAGAGTTATGGCACTCGAATTTAGTGGGATTCCCATATCATCTTCTCTCACTCACTTGATGGAATGTAGATATGGCCCAGACGACACAAAAACGCATCTTGGAGATGGAAATTAGAGACAACTGCATTTTCACCCAACATTTTGTAGGTGCTGGTGAAGTCCAAGTCTATCTCATAGAGTTGGGGCCATCCATAGGTCTCAGGGCCACAAGATTCTATCACCATGGTGAGTGCCTCAATTGGAAGTTTGCTGAGGAAATCAACATGGTTGGTGCTTCTCATTTTATGCTTGATGTTGAGGTGGAATTGTTGTAAGTACGTGGACTACTTCTGATGGTGGTCATTCTACAATTTTTCTTGTTTTTGCATGAATTGTAGTGGCTTATGATCAATGGATGAATGTCTCCTTCCCAAGAATATAATGTCTCCACTGGTGGTAGGATTTCACAAGGGAGTACATTTCTTTGTCGTAAGTAGGGTACTTACGAAAAAAATGTGATCATGTCTCACTATGATAGGCCACAGGGTGGCCGTGCTGAGTGAGAATGGAACCCACAACATAGTCTGAAGAATTTGTCTGGATCTCAAAGGGTTGTTGCAGGTCTAGTAGTGAAAGTACTAGGGCTGAGCACAAGTGTTGCTTGTTGTTGGGACTGGCCCCACACAAATTTCTCCTTACCACCACCCCTCATTACTTAGCTGAGGGACCATACAATATGGGAGAATCCCAACATGAACTCATAGTAGAAATTGGCATGGCCCAAGAAGCTCTGAAGCACTGTGAGTGTGGTTGGTGCTGGTCAGTCATGGATGACTTGGGTTTGGGATGGATCCACATGTACGCCATGCTGATCAACGATGTAGCCCAGGTAATGAACCCTGTCCATGCCGAAGGATAATTTTTCCAAGTTGGGATAGAGCTGGTGCTGCTATAGGGTGTAAATAACCTGTTGAATATGATGCAAGTGTTTTTCCCAAGTCTTTATTTAAATGAGGATGTCATCCATATACACCACTACAAACGTATTCATGAATATTCGCATGCTGTCTTCCATCATCCTCACGAAAGTGGTTGGATCATTTGTCAAACCAAAGGGCATGACCAACCATTCAAAAATACCTTCCTTTGACTTGAAGGCAATCTTCCATACATATGTATGTTCTATCAGGACCTGGTGGTAGACAAACTCCAGATCAATCTTACTAGAGTATTTGTCCCCCATGAGTTGATCAAGGAGGTCGTCGATTTGGGTAATCATGTACCAGTTTCTGAATGTGATTTTATTATGAGCCTAGTACTCAATGCAAAGTTTCCAGTTTCCATCTTTCTTCTATACCAACATGATTGGGATCCTGCAAGGTGATGAGCTGGGACAAATTTTCCCCTTGTGGCACAGTTCTTAAATTTTCCACTTGATCTCCTCAGTATCTAAAAGAGAGTAGTGATATACTTTCCCATTGGGAAGCGGTGCGTCGAGGGTCAAATCGATGGGGTGCATAACCTGACAGTGCAGAGGTACCCCGGTAGGTGAGGATAAGATATATGAGTATTATTCCATGATCTTGTCCACTTGCTTCTGCTTTTTGGAGAGGTCGGTCACGGAGAGCTTGGATGTGGTTATGATATTTCTCTCATTCTGAGAGAGAATCATGAAGAAGACAAACTTTCATGTCTGAGAGATGACCTTTCTAGACTACTTGGCATTGATCAAGGAAATAAAATTGGGTGGCATTGCCTCAGGTATACTGTACAATTTATTGTTCAAAGTAATAATAAAATTGTGAGGCCTAGAGTCTTATACATCTTAAAGTTTCCATAAATATGTTTTTCCCAAAAGAACATTACAAACTTCAAGTGGGGAAACATCACAAAATACCTTGTCTTTGAAGGGCTTGATGCAGTATGAGAGGCAACATTGTTGGCTGACGCAGATGTCGCTTCCTTAGCGGAGCCATTGTTATCGAATAAATCAGTAGGTGTGGACACTAACAGATCTCCCTAGATCCACCTAGATCTAGAACAAAACAGGACATGACACGACTCTTTCCCTAAGTTGTAGTCGTTGAATCTAATGATAAGAAGGAATGAGTGACATACCTTTGTATCGCTTCCTTAGGTCTCTGTTGTTCCCACTTCACTCTGGTGCTCTTGTGAAATCAATTCCAAGACAACACAAACCAACCAAAGTGAAGATAGCAAAGTATATTCAATGTTGACCTATGCATATGATCAAGGTGTTATGCAATAAAATAAGAGTAATTTTATGGGAAAGGGACATGTCGTTGTATTATATTAATTGAAAGTAGAAGATACAACCATATCGCCTTGATGTCATAAGATTTCTTTCAGTGACCCTTGGTTCCAACACACACACTTTCTCTATCTTTGCATGAAGAAGGTCTGATGCAACTTGATAGACCAAAAAGAGTCTCCAAGATTCTATCCAAGTAGGGTTTTTCACACAATCCTTTCACCAATTCTCCATTCAATATTGCTTAACCTTTTCCATGAGAAACCTTTCAATATATAGGAGAAGGAGGGATGGTTACATGGATGAGGATGATCCCACCAAATCTGAGAAGTCAGAAGGGTGCCAATCATACGAATACCAACTCATTTTCTAGAAGATCCCCTTCTAGAACCTTCGTGACCTCTTCTCCTTTCCAAGCTTAAAAACAAGTTCGCACCCTATCTATGGAGTATACTGTGAACAGTTCACACCCTAAGTGTGGGTGGCCTGTGATAATGAGGGATTTTCACACCCTATAAGATAGGCAACCTGCAAACCCATCTTAAAAATATGTTTTTTGGAAGAAGACAATAGTCACTTTTCTTAGGCAAAAAGTCCTTGTGGGAGCCTGAATACAACACTGTAGAGACATCACCAAAGTGACCAAAATAATGTGTAACAGAATGCCCCCCAAAGAATGAGGCTGGAATCTATGACAACCAAAATACTTTGTAAACTGCGCATGTGTGTCAGAGACTAGGAGCGCACCTAATGGGAAACCTGTAAACAACCAAGCATATGCATAATATAATACCATTTATGAGGTAGGCATTCCCATGCTCAGATCACAAATGAATGGAATCATAAATGTAATTCATGGCCACCAATCATACACCGTGGATCCATGCCGCCAAAATGCTACATAACCACCAGGAATACACTATGGATCTATGTGAGAAGACTTGAATTAAGATGACATAGCCACATGACATACAAAGTGGATCTATGCACTGACACAAATCATACATACTCCATAGCATCCTGGATCAAAAAGATGAGACCCAAGGTCTTCAATCCTGTCACCCAAAAGTACGAATCTAGCCATGCGATTACATGTGCTGAAGTTGAACATGGTAGAAACCACTTGATTACTAGTCAGTGATGAGAACCATTAACAAGTGCGAGGGAAATCACCATTGATGTCGATGACTCCCAAGTTACCAAATTACAATCCGAACAAATACGAAAAAAATGAGCTGAAGTTGAGCACTCGGCAGAATCTCTCGATCAGGGATCAATGATGTGAAACCCCTATCGAAAGAAAAGAGACCTGCCATTAAGGCATGCAGGTTCCAAGGCACTAAATGATTTCTAAGTCTTATTTTCAGATAATGAGTTGGAGTCGACGGAACAAGACTCGTCACATAAGGGCCTTGATGTATCCCCCATCAATGACACGAAACAAGTAATAGATTTTGAGGATGAAACAAAGTATGAACAAGGGTTGAAATAGACATAGGGGAGGACAACATAGTAAGAATGGACAACTGCAGATAGCTGACTCAATAGAGGGATCGTTTGAACTTCTCTTGAACATATGAACGACACGACCAAGGACTTGGCAGCACTGACTCAAAGATGACCCAAGATATGACCTTATAGCAAGCCGAGTGAGAGACAAGTGGATTTCCCAACCCAGATTCAAATGATGAATAGGGGGTGTCATGTTCAAGAGTGACGCTTACTGCCATTAATATGAATACAAAAACACATCCCTTTCCCAAAATTTCCCCCACCATTTCTGGCGAGTACCTCTTTATTTTTACACAAGCTTAAGGAGGATAACATATGCTTGTCTATGTAAGCTCATCCTTCAGACGAGTCCCTCAGAGCATATTTAACGAACCCTAGGAAGGAGTGGTTTGGTCCCATATGGGCCTTTCGATGTTTGTTTTACGAATCCAAAGAAACAAAACTCGAGGGTTTTTCATATTTTGAGAGTCTGAAAAACACCTAAAGAGAACTCTCCCAGTTCCTTTTTTGTAAATAAGTTTGACGAGACCAAAAAAGTGATAAACTATCACCCTTTGAACATTTTATTCAAATACTTTAATGAGCGTGAAGAGAACAAGATCGCTCGACAATCTTTTCATTTTTATGGAGCGTGAAATGAGCTTAAAGGATACTCCCTTACGTTCGTGGTTTTCATGTTACTATGACGAGTATGAAAAAGACAACAAAAAGTATACTCAATTATGTTCTCATATTTTTTCGAGCATGAGAACGACCGAAGACTGAGCTCAAGATTTTTTCTACAAAAACCCTAAAAATGTAGTTGTACATGCGACAAAAAGAAAAAACACCCGTACCCCCTCGTTCGGACTTCAAAGTTGTCATATCTACGGAAAACCATACTCACAAGGCTATTAGAGCATTAGGTTTTATAAAAAAAACAATAAAAATAATATTAAAAATCAATAAAAAATAGTAAAAAGTGAATAAATATGGGTAAAAAGGGCTTTTTACCATTTCATTGTGATTTTGCCAAAAACTTGTCCAACATACCTCATTTTCCCCCAAATTTCTTTGCTCAATTGCAGGAGGCATAAGCGATCATTCGGTGAACCATTTCAGCCAAGGAGGTAAGCTCTTAATCCTTAAACTTTTAATGGTTCATTTTTTTGTTTTTATTGGCAATTTTTTGGGTTTTAAGTCCATTTTAGGGTCGGACCATACGCTCAAGCGTTCTCGCAGGTAGGCCTTGCGGAACCTGCAAGAATATAAGATTCTCATAGGTGGCCTTTAGGGCACCTACGAGAATCTTGGACTATGCCAAAGGCTCACCTGCAAGGGCTGAAACATGGATTTTAAAGTTAAGTTTTGCTCAATAAAAATTATGCAAAAGTTTGGAACAAGTTGCTAACTCTTCTCTCATGGCTCTTGTGCAGGTGTTTGACCATAACAATGTTGGAGTGGTGAGAAAGAGAACATGAGGAAGATGATTCTATTTTCGGGAATGACCTGGGTACAGTCACTGCCCTCCGAGACTGTGGGATATTGAAATTCTTCAGGATTCCGGGCATGAGAGCCCAACTCTGATTGTTGGAATACCTGGTCCATATGTGGGAAGTGGACCAACAATTATTTCATGTGGGAGTCCATATGCTGACCCTAGATATTGAGGATATCTATTTTCTAACGGGGTTGTCATGGCATGGATACCATGCTACTTTGACTGTTGGTTGAGGTGGCAGACTCCCTATGAGTGAGTATTGTCACCAGTACTATGTTCTCGAGGGAGAAAGAAGCAAGGGTAAGGTTGCCATTTGGGGGGTCCAATACTTGACCCTACAGACCATCTTGTTCACTATTGCATGCATGGCTAGGAGCGTGGCTCAAAACATGGCTCTCTAGAGATATTTCCAATATGCCATAGAGTGCACAGAGCCTTGGGTCTTCAACTGGTCAGATGCAGTTCTCCGCAGTATGAAGAGGCAATTAATGAAGTGCAGAAAGGGTAACTTGAAGCAGTTTGGGTACGAATCACTTTTGGTGTCCTTCTTCCTCGAGAGGGTCCCACTGCTGTGATTACATGTTGATTGGGGCTTACCAGCCCCACAAGATCTGAGGATGTTGAGTTGGTGCAACCTCATGGCTCAACACGTAGCAGGGCCTATCATCAAGTATAATGATTCATTTTTCAACTGGTTGCAGCCCCAAATGTTAATGATTGATGACTACACATACATGTTGTGAGGGAAATCTCCTCACGGACTAGCAAATAAGGTTATTCTTTGCATGCAGATATGACCAAGAAAAAATCTACTTTCTACCTTCGTCCCCAGACTTAAATCCCATTTCCTTTTAGTAAATACATGGCCAGATCAACCTACCTTGTTCTAGGCATTCAATGTCGATCCCTTGTTGCACTTGATTACTTGTTCGCAGTTCTCCTTCCAAAGATGACCTGCATACAAGCCAAGCAACAACTACACATGCATCTTACCTATAGACTAATAGGTTAGAGATTCAAATATGCACTTAACAAACTATGAATAACTCATGAATTGGGACGGGAAAAGCATTTTCTTTATTACTTTGAATGAGTCAACTTACAAAAAGTCGAGACCGGCCACTGCTCTGCAAACCTGGTCCTGGGCTCCTCTTCAACTGTCCTCCAACTTCTTTGCTTAGTATCTCTTATGGCACAAGGATGGCTAAAGGGTTGGGACAATCAGAATATGCAAATGGGCAGAGTTTCTTTGCTATTTCTTTCCTCCTTCAAATGGGACCCCTAGCCCTTCTTTTATAGGCTAGAAGAAGCTAGGTATTTGGATGAACCCTCGGTCATGCATGGCCGGGAGTTTCAGTTAACTCACCCAGAGCTGTGTGTCATGTCGGAAACTTTCCTTTTTTCGTGATTTTGTTGGTTCATGCAGGTTGTTTTAGGTCAACTAGCATGTACACGTGTGCAGTAATAGAGTAGGGTGCATGGGCCGTTATAAAAGAGGTTTTTTAAAGAGTTGTTCAATAGTTCTTTGGCAAAGAAGGGATCTGAGATGGCCTGATGCCAGGTAAGCATGAATGGTGCAATTTAGGGTTATAACAGATTCCCCCTAATGTGTGAGGTCAGAAGAGCATCTGATGGTCGAAATACATTACCAATATTTACTGATGTGCCAAAAGATTGAGCCCAAGGATTAGGAACTAGGAGGTGCCATTCGAAAAATAACAAATGTCTCACCGAGGCAGGCATACCCATGCTCGGGATAAAATAGAATCATGGCTACCAATCAAATAAACTTTAGATCCATGTCATATAACTATATAAAGAGTAGCCGCGAACAATACACAACAGAGCTACATCTCGAAATCAAAAAGATATACATATAGAGTATCCATCTTCTAGAAGCTGATACGGCCTGATGGCTGGAGATGAGATCTTCAGATCTTGAGCAACAACCTCAAAATCTTCAAAACTCAAAGTAGGAGTGTAATATGAGTGTACAACTTCACTACCCAGAGGTCTTCGATGTCTCGTCAGTCATGGACTACATAATCTTGATGATCAGACTGAAGGCTTCATTGATTTCGAACAAGGACTTGATTGGACATGCAGGATGGTCAGGTATGAGGGCAAGAGACAAATTGTAGAGGGGCCGACTCAGGCTTGGTGAAAAAATTCCCTTAGACAATAGCACGACAAATGATGAGACTCAGGTATCATGGCATTAATCATAAGTCTACGAAGCAGGAGGCAACAAAAACTCTCCATATGTTTGGAAGGATAACCAAACGGTGGAGGACATAACTCTATATAGCGAGAATAACTTCCTAAGGTTGTACTACATCCCATAGTTTGATGAACAAACCGACAAATGTTCTTTATCCAAGGGAGACTCATTATGCTGCCAATAAAGAAAATACTTTTCCCTTCCTCTTTTTGGGGTATATTTGATTTTTTTGTCTTTTTCAATAATTTTGGGAAAAATAATAAAGGAATGTTATGTTACAATGGAGGTATGAGTATTGCAAACATACAAGTTCAAGGCACAAGGACAAGAATGATGTTCTAATATAATGATACTTGGGAAAAATCCTCCGGGGGCCAAGGGTGTTAAAACGCAGAAGCAAACTGTTACAAGGCTGGCGTATAAGATATGCAAACGCAGTTAACAAAACACACAATGGTAATGACCTTCAATGTAAGTTTAACGAGCCTAGAGAAGGTAAGCTCGGTGGTTTTTCATATTTAGAGAGTCTGAAAAAACATCAAAGGAGATTCCATTGGGTAACCTTTTTCGAAGATAGTCCAGTCGGTTTGAAAAAGGGGTAAACTAGCACCGAAAAGACGTCTATTCAAAACTATTTTAACGAGTGTGACAAGGACAAGATCGCTCGGCCATTTTTTCATTTTTAAGGAGTCTGAAAAAATATTAACTATGGAATCCGTTAGGAATGTTCTTCTAGAGTAGTTTAACGAGTGTGAAAGAATAAGGTCACTCGACGATCTTTTCAATTTTAGGGAGTCTAAAAATAGCTTAACTATGGACTCCGTGGGGGTTCCTTCTTCGTAAGTTTAGTCCCTTAGGCCCAAAAAAGGGATAAAATTATACCTGAGAGTACTCTTCTATAGATTTGAAGTTCCATAGAGTATACCTTTGTTCATACAGTTGACTTTTCGGACCGAAAAAGGGGTAAACTACTGCCGGATAGACGTGACTTCAAATTTTAGTTTAACGAGTGTGAAAGGCCACAAGATCACTCGACAATATTTTCATGTTTAGAGGGTCTGAAAAGGGCTTACAAGAAGACCCGTTATTTTTTGGGAGTCCTAAGGGTGAGGTCAAGAGCGAAAAAGAATCATGCAAATGAGGCTCAAACTCGTATTCAGGAAAAACTAAAAGGACTCCCGAGCCTACAGTGTTTTAGAGACAGCATGAATACCATAATGCAACCAGGATCTACCTAGGGCATCCATGTTCTGGTAAGGTATACCACCAAGTTGTKACACTTCTAAAGCAGAGATGATGGTTCTGTGTCACAGCCTGATGGGATCAATCCTATGGAAAAGGAAAAAGACAACGAGATACACAAATCAGGGTAGAAACCTAACCTATATGTTCAAGTTGAGTGTCGAAWTTTTTTTTCCATGGACCATCGAAAAATACTCAAAACTAAAAAAAAAACTGTCCCAATACCCGATCAAGTCCCTCCTATGCAACTCCTGAATCACTCTAAATGGTTTTTGGTATAAATAAAATGATAAGGGAGGCTAAAAAAGTGACAAAAGGAGGCCAAAAAGTCTATAAATAGAAGCTGGCAGCTCATTATCACCATTGCTGATTTGGAAATCGACTCTGGAGCCAAAAGACCCCCTTCGATTAAAGTGGTGATTCTAGGAGCTACAGTATATGAAATGAAATTTTGTCTGGACCAAGTAAGTACAAACTCCCTTATCTTGCATTTTATGTCTTTATTTATGTATTGGGTTTCATTTTTTAGGGGGGCATAGACCTTTAAAAGGTCGGCCCTAGGTCCACACGGGTTGTCTCATGACAGGCCATGTGTACATTCAAGCAGAGTAAACTCTACACGCGTGTACATGCTACTGTCACCATTACAACACGTGTGGGCCCCCTTATTGAATGCAAAAGACTTCAAAAGCAAGGGTTAACCCTCCTAAACCTTTTTGTTTTGCAGGATGTATGTCCATTGGAGAGAAAGAGAGCATGAAGAGGTAAATGAGCTGGTTGGGGAAGACCCCAATGCTATGGCTACTTTGATGCAGTGTGGGTTAATCAAGTTTTTTCTATGTCCTTTCATGTGGGAACAACCTAGGCTATTGAATGCCTTGGTTGACTACTGGCATCCGGATGCAGAGGCATTCATGTTAGAGGGGCAGTCACTGGTGCCCACAGTCGAGGACATTTACTTTTTGACTGGCCTCTCTAGGAGAGGGGAACCAATCAATTTCCGGAATTTTCCTATGGGTCCGCATAACATAGCGGAATTGATAGGCCTATACTGTGCAGCTAATACAGACCATGTGAGCACGCAGGTGCCTATAAGAAAGATCACGAACTTATCGCTACAGGCGATAGTATTGCTTATTGGGTGAATTACTGGTTCTGTGGTTCTTCATCAAGCGTCCCATCCACAGATGAACTGTGCAGTCTAGTTCTTAAATGCACAAGCTTTTGATTGGAGTACCACTTTGCTTGAGTGTATGAAGAGGCAATTAACATATTTCCATTTGCGGACACACAGGAACTTCGGGTTCGGGACCATTCTGTGTTCATTCTTTTTTGAGAGAGTTATGAGTTTTAGTCCTCGAGTAGTGGTATGAGGACATCAACCCTCTCTTCCTACTGTGTGTAGATGGGTAGTACTACTACCGCGACAGGGTGGTGGAAGGACCAATGAGTCCTTTGATGATGACTTTTTTGCATGGCTGTCACGACAGATCCCGGTTATAGAGGACTACCCCTATGCTGGGATTGATTTTTCGAGAGACCTGGAGATACCAGTACCTCCTGGTGAGGAGCGAGGGGAGATGGGTAAGTCTCCACCTTTGTAGTTTTTTTGTTGTATATGTAATTTTTATGTTGTTTTGTTATATATATCATTTTTTTTGTTATGCCAAAGTATTTGGCGAATATGTGCTACTTGTGTGCAGTTGTGGGACTAGTGCGACCCACTGACTATGCGAGGAACATGCGTCGTCCTCAGCCAAGGGCCGCACCTACCACCGCAAGGGGACCAGCAGTAGCAAGATATCTTCCAGTCAGGGAGGCTGAGAGGGTATTGAGATGGGTTGAGTTTAAATTTACTATGCTCACTCGCACGGTCCTGATGGAAGAGATTGAGGACCTGCCACCATCTATGCAGCCTCATGTAGTGGGGGCACCACGGACGTGGGTCCGGTTGTTTTGATGTTTATCCAATGTTGTGGACTAGTATAACAGGGCCCACAGGCCCTGACTTTAGCTATACATTTTGATATGCCACAAGCACTACTTGTATATGTTTTTTGAGGGCATAAGCCCTGTGACTCGTTATCGATTATATTTTTCAGGCGCTTGCGTCCATCCATGTACTCTAGTTGCTTTATGATATTATATATGGTTTTTTTGGTCTTTTGTGTCTTATGGATCATGTGTGCAAGAACGTATTTACATTCTTATGTCAATATTCTTTCATATGTGTGCAAGGTGCTAATATAAAATTTGATTAGCTAGAGTATCTGTAACTTGGTTTAATCTCCTAGGAACTTGAAAATATGTAATATAATCAAAGTTTTGTTCTAAGAGACGTACCCTAAGGAATCGTCAGTGTAAAGTTGGATCATGAACCCGGTACACTTTGTTTAACTGAGACACAACTACTTGAGCGTCGATATAGACTCGGAGATGAGAGATACCCAATGACAAAGCATCACGAAGCAACTCAATAACTGCGCTATACTCAGCAACATTATTTGTGGTGTCACCTAAGCATATCCCTCTGGAAGATAATAATTGGCCTTGAGGTGTAAAGATTACCCAGGCTGCAGAGGCAAGCCTTTGAGTGTGCCGACTAGCATCGTTTGCATACCCAACAAACACTTTGGAATCACTTGACATCTGCCACAGTGACAAAAGATAGTATCAATGACATGTCCATAATACTAAAAGAAACTAAAAAAGTAATAGTACAAAGACTATACATATATTACAAAAAGTTACCTGTAGTGACCTGCCTATGAGTAATACTTCTTGAGGTAGATCCCATTTCTAGGCTCCGCCAAAGAATTCCCTTAAAATTCAACCAGATGATAAGCACCCTTTTTTAAAACCTCTTTTATGATGAAAGGTCCGAACCACATGGGTTTGAATTTTCCTTCCCCCAAGGGGTCCTTATCTTGGTCATAGAGAAAAACAAGGTCGCCTTCAGAGAAAATCCAAGGATGAATGGACATATCATACTAACACTTGACCTTATGTTTAAGAGCCTCATTGGCTAGGGCTGCATCACTACGTTGTTCATTGAGCTGCTCAAGGTATACTAACCGTTCTTCAAGTGGAGAAGTGTCTGGAAATAATTGTACTGCCAACTTTAGAGATGGGATCTGACATTCAATGGGAAAGAATGCCTCCAGCCCGTAAACGAGTTGAAAAGGTGAGAAACTGGTTGTAGTCTTAACAGATGTTCGGTAAGCCCATAATGTCGAGTATAACATCAAATGACAATTTGACTTGGCTGAGTTGATAGTTTGTTGTAAGATAGTCTTAAGAGTTTTGTTTACAGCTTCCACCTGCCCATTTGCTTGGGAGTAGTAGGGTGATGAATGTTCTTGCCGTAACCCAATATTTGATGTTAAATAAGTCATCATCTGGTTCTGAAATTGATTGCCATGGTCAGTGACAATCTCCCTTGGGACGTCAAACCTTTCTATTATCTGAATGAATAAAAAGAGAGCTACAGTCTCTCCATCATCTTTAAACGTTGGCATAGCTTTGACCCACTTTGTGAAGTAGTCTACAACTACGATGATATAGCGGTGCCCCCTTGCTGAAGGAGGGTTGCAAGTAGTGTAATCAATCCCCCACTTGGTGAAGGGACCAACTGTGTTGACAGGAAACATGGGAGCGGGATGTGTGCTCATCTTCCGAGAGAATATTTGGCACGGATGGCATTTCTTGACCGATTAAATACAAACTTTGATAAGTGTCGGCCATAAGTAATCTTCTTGTAGAATCTTTTGGGCTATTGCCAACCCAAAAAAGTGACCGCACAAGCTCTGGTATGGAAATCATTAAGCACAATAACTGCTTCCTCATGAGTGATACATCGGCATAGGATGCAGTCTACACCTCTCTGATACAATCTATCATCGATTATAAGATAATTCTTAGCCTAATCGCATATGCGTCGATGTTCATCACAAGAAGCAGTGGTGGGGAACTTCAAAGTCTGGAGATAGATAAGTATATCTCCATACCAGGGATCTGAAGATGTGATAAAAAACATATCTCCCCAGATAGGTGATTCTTCAAGCACAACATCACCTGACTCAACTAGAAGTTACGAAATAATTTTTGCGAAGACCAGTGACTTTTTGGACTTTGTTGAAATGAAGTCTAAGTCAAACTCTTGGAGGATGACTATCCATCTACTGATTTTTCTGCCTATTACTCGTCATGTCAAAATGTACTGGAATGGATTCACGATAATAATGACGGTGGTCTTACGAAACAAAACATAATGATGGAACCGTTGAACAACATGAGTTGTTGCCAACGTAAGTTTTTTGATGTGATAATAATTAAGTTATGGTCCTACGAGGCCTTGGCTCAGGTAATAGATCACATATTATGAGAACAAGTCATCTTCCTGAACTAAAACCATGCCAATGGTTGATTCTATTGCAACTAGACATAATAAGAAATCCTTGTTATAGTTAGGTGGCCGTAGTAGAGAGGCAGTTGTGAGGGCATGTTTCAATGCGTTGAAAAAGCATTGAGTTGCATCATCCCAATAAAAGGGAACATCTTTCTTTAGTAAGTGCATAAATCCCTTGGTGATTTCAGCATAGTTGGTGATGAAGCGTTGTAAGATGTTCGCCTTGCCTTGTAGACTCTGAAGTTGAAGGATTGTGCATGGGGGGGGCAACTAAATTATTGCCTAAACCTTGAGAGGATCGACCATGATCCCTGTTGTTGACAATATGAAACCTAACAATCATCCTGATGTTACATAGAAGCTGCCCTTGTTTGGATTTAGGAGAATTCGAAAGTCACGACAACGTTTGAAGATAAGTCGGAGGTGTGTGGGATGATTCGTTCTCTTGCGATATCACGATGCTAAATCATCTATACAGGCCTCGACTATATGCTTGAGGTCATGGAAAGAAAAAGACATGGCCCACTGAAAGGTGGCTCCAACATTTTTGAGACCAAAAGGCATTTTACGATATGCGAATGTACCCCATGGGCAGATGAATGTCGTTTTGTGTTGGTTTTCGGGTTTGATTTGGATTTTATTATATCCCAAAAAACCATCCATGAAAGAAAAGGATTCACAACCCACACATTCATCAATGATCTAGTCGATAAAAGGTGTGAGAAAATTATATTTGGGACATGCCTTGTTCAAATCACGGAAGTCGGTACATACACGAATCGTGCCTTGTTTTTTATTGACCGGTACGAGGTTGGACACCCATTGGGTCAAATGGATAGGATAAATAAACTGGGCTTTTAGCAATTTCTCAACCTCAACCTTAATGGTTTCTTCTTTCTTAGGATTAACTGGATGAAGCTTCTTCTGAACCGGCTTGGCATCAGGATACGTTGTGATTTCATGTTCAACTATTTTTGGATCAATACCTGGAATTTCCTCATAAGACCAAGAAAAAATGTCACAGAATTCTTTGAAAAGATCTGTGTAGATTTGAATCTCTTCGGGGGAGCATTCCTCTCCGACGAAGACATTCTCCATGACACCCAGGTTTCGGGAGATATTGATTGGTAAGGTTTCAGCAATAGTTGCCATATTACCCTCAACATAAACCTCGTGTGTAGCTAAGGGATTAATAGGACAAGACCGATATCCCATCATAGTCACGATGAATTCTCCCACTTAAATTTGGGTTAACTCTAGGAGGAAGTATGATCTGTGATGAAGATCTTCCCAGGGCTTATCTGGACTAGTCATTGCTTCAATTATTGCTTCATCAGAGGGAAAGACTAAGTCCAATGAATCGGTGTGAGCGAGAGAACCCTAAGCCCAAACAGGCTCTAGAAGTGGATCTAACTCTTGTGCAGGAGCTGGATAAGTTTGGGATGAAGTTTGCTGGACTATAGAGTATGCTACTTTAGCTTCAGATAAGGGCATAGACATGTTCGGGTGTCCTATCCCATCCATCATGGTCGATGGGGAAGGAAGTGTCCACGGATCATCGAAGTAAGTCACGCAGAACAATGAAACTTGAAAAATCTCAAACTTATGGTAATTTGATATAAACTTGATATCGCCTTGAGGGGGTGGGTAATCGAAGGTACCCATCAAAGATGGGCACAAACCAACCCCTACGTTGACGACACCTGGTTGAGGATTATCAATCATCGGGACCGTGGATGCCCCCAAAGCAAGGTCAGGTCTAGAGAAGGACAATTGATCGATGGTCACTATCCATGCTTCATGTGGAAACAACAAGACCCAGAAAATTGTATCAAGCACTGCTTGAATGGCATAATTCCAACTCCTTCCTAACAAGAGGTTATAGTCGAGGGGAGAATCAACTACCTCTACTTTGACACAGATGGTATTCCCTCCTAACTACATGGGGAAAGAAGGGACGATACCATGTGGTCGGAACGAACGACCATCGAAAGCGGTGAGGAGAGTAGGTGACAAAGACAAAATGGGCTAGCCAATGGCCTTCCAACATGTCAACAACATAACACATGTCAAGGCGCCCTCATCAACCACCGTGTGGAAGATATTCCAAGTAAAATTTTTCATGGGATAAGCCACTACTATCTGAAACGCTACGTGGTAAGGTAGATGAGGTTTTAAGTCGGTTGTATCCAGCATGATTATACCCAGATTACAAGTCTCGGTAGATCCTAAAGAAGTTAATAAGGCTTTCCTCTGGGAAGGGAAGATTTGGAGGACCTCCAAAGCAGACATCGCGCAAAGGGTTTGTGATAAATATTCCACCATAGAGTAGTTCTGGGCGGCCCTTGCGTTTGGGTTATGAGAAGATTTTTTGAATGCACCTTTGGGAATGCATGTCATTGTTTCACCCAACGTCTTCTCAAACTGTAGAGGAAGAGATGGGAGTTCAACTTATTTACCCTTCTCAGAAGTACTTGGTTTACTATAGTCATGCGCTCTAGTCGATATAAAAGCATCGCCCCTCACCATATATACGTTCATGGATGCGGGGTTGTTCGCAGGTGGAGAGGGGTCTTGAATGCCCCCTTCCGTGCTTGCAGAGGCTTGGGTTATATTTTTCCCATGTTGAAATGGATTGGTCAACACAACCTATTGTTGCTGCGTTACAAAATTTTGGGCCTCTACAAGTAGAGGACATAGATGGTTCAGGTGGTCTTCTGCGCACAAGTTGCATGGATACCTCGCCTTCCGTTTCTTAGTGTTGTCCCCACCAACATTATTGGTAGGTTTTTTATCCCCCTTACCCTTATTTTTTTGTTTTTTGTTTCCTTCAGGCTATTGGGTGGCCTTTGGGTTAGTCGATTGTACTATGTGTACCTCCGACGTTTTGGTAGGGGGAGCAGCCAAAGTAGTAGTTTGGTTGGCTGCTATGTGTTGTATAGATAACTGTTGCAACTGCTTCGTCAATTTCTCAGTGGGATTTGTTTGTGCTGAACCAACAATACCATCGGCATGTGGTCCAACTCTCTATCTAGTTTTATCCAGTATTGAGCATGGCGCATCTGGTAATATGTTGTATAATAAACTAGACTGAGAATATATGAGCTCAAATTGTTGAGCTCTCATGATGGCATATTCTTCTAAGAATACTCCTGACGTTGCAATGTCTTTGGATAACTGTGGGACCAAAGACTTAAGGAACCACTCAAGCAGGAATGCGGGTGGGAGTGGCACCTTAATTAGACACTTCTAGTGTCTCCATTCTCGGATGTGATTAGAGATATGGTCCGCTGTCGTCTGGTCGAAATTGGCTAGCAGCTCTGTGCCAACGTTGTATCTCACAGGTAACTAGGAATGGTTTAGGAAAGCCATTTCCATCTCACCGAAGGAAGAATATCTTGAGTGATCGAGCTCAATGTACCATTTCATGGCACTCCCAATGAGAGTACATTGAAACAATCACAACTGTATGGAGTCATCTTTCAATGAGTTAGATGAGCACCAAAGATGGAAGGTAGTCACATGATCTCCTGGATATTCATTAGGCTTGGCTTCGAACTTTGGAATGTTTGAAGGCAACTTCGTCAGCATAGGAGGTCAACGAGGATCATGAGAAATAGGGTCATTCAAAAACCTTGTCAAATTTCACAAGTGCAAAGTTGCCAGGAAGGGTAGTTTGGGTTGTTGGTGATACCCTGGGAAAAAGGGGCCTGGAGTTTGACTGGCACCAGGTTGCCAGAAAAAGTTTGGCTGCTGGCTCAAATTCTGGTAGGAACCATGGCCCTGGCTAGCGTATGGATTTTTCATATGTGGAGACATCATCGGTTGATTTCCCAAATAGGACATAGATGGTTGGGCATGCATTATATTCGAAGGACTCTAGGAAGGGTTGCCCCATGTCGGTCCCATGGGGATAGGCATAGTAGTTTGTCCAGGGTTCCATTGATTGTGGAAAGAATTACCCCAGATTATCATTTTGGACGAGGGAACGGATCCCTGCCAAGAATTCCAAGCCCTTTATGCAGAAGATGTTCCTGGGTTTTCCCCCTGTGCAGGAATAGTACCCTGCACAGGAATAGATTGTCCAAAACTGGGATTGCTCCCAGTCGGGAAGGTGACTGACGAGAAGGCATTGTTACCAAACGTTTGGCCAAAGAAAACTGTGACAAACCTACCGACATATTATGCGAAGGTGGTCCTTGACTCTCTGCTCCAAATAAACTATGGTATGTAGGTTGCCTGACGGATTGCTGATGCGAGCCACTGAGTGAAGGGGATGAAGGAGGGATATGACATCCTCCGTAAGGGAAAGCATTAAAAGGAGTAGGAGTGCCCCCCATGTGACCTTGTAGAGGAGTGCTAGAGCTCCCTGCCCCTAGACCTGAAGTCTTTAAAGTGGAGTAGGAAAGTACAGGACTTGTACTTGAACTAGGCATCCCGTATGAGAATGAAGGGCCTGTTGAACTTGGTGTGAAAGGGGTTATGGCTGCCACCAAAGATGGGATCACACCACTGTGTG
>JASDQU010735915.1:75810-94506 GCA_032191745.1 Picea mariana | reverse complement strand
GTGCCCCCCATGTGACCTTGTAGAGGAGTGCTAGAGCTCCCTGCCCCTAGACCTGAAGTCTGTAAAGTGGAGTAGGAAAGTACAGGACTTGTACTTGAACTAGGCATCCCGTATGAGAATGAAGGGCCTGTTGAACTTGGTGTGAAAGGGGTTATGGCTGCCACCAAAGACGGGATCACACCACTGTGTGATGTAGAAGTAGTCGAGACCATGGTGGCTCGAACCGATGATGGTGGGTTAGGAGGTGAAAACTCTCCTGTGGTGACAAGCGTAGTGGGAATTGAAAAATTCCCAGAAGGAGTAACAACATTTGTTTCCATTGCTGTATGCAACACTGTCTGGCGCTCGTAAAATTGGATTGGTACGATGAAAGGTGCCAAGAAATCAGTGGTTGGGGTTTCAACCGGGCCAAGAGAATTCGCTTCAAGGTCCAAAATGGTTGATTCCTTTGGATGTTGGTCGAGCACAATTACTTGTAACCCGGTCGCTTCAAAAGACCCTTGTTGGTCTAGCTTTCACCTTAATGGTGGCGGGGGTGGCTCCAGTGTAACCGGCGACAGGCCAAGAAGCCTTCATGACCAGCGGAGCTCGTGATCCTCCACTGTGTGAGAAGATCAAAGAAACTCTAAGGTAGTCTAAACATTCAAAAGTAACACACACTAAAAAATTCCCTAGAAGATAAGACAGGCAAACACTAAATTAATTGGAAGAACAGTTACAACAACCAACACCAGAGCAACTTACTGGTGCAAGTGCAACTCAAACATAGAAGCACCCTCTGGGTATTCTCTGCAAAGCATGGCCTGATGTCTNCTAAGGTAGTCTAAACATTCAAAAGTAACACACACTAAAAAAGTCCCTAGAAGATAAGACAGGCAAACACTAAATTAATTGGAAGAACAGTTACAACAACCAACACCAGAGCAACTTACTGGTGCAAGTGCAACTCAAACATAGAAGCACCCTCTGGGTATTCTCTGCAAAGCATGGCCTGATGTCTGTTCTAGGTACCATGGTATACCCCCGTAGTCATCTGTGTATGTCTCTAAAAAAGATAGGAAACTAGGTTGCCAGCGAGCGAACAGTCACTAGGCGGGTACAGTCGAAAGTCGGGTAGACCAAAATGAGCAAGGTGTCGAGCCTGAAACCTATCAAGGGTATCAAAAGCAAGTGGTCCAAAATACAACTGAGGACCTCAAATGGATTCGAGACCCATGAAGCCCCGTGGCAAATGCAATCAACAGAATTCCAAAACAATCCCTCTATATGTGTTCTCCACTACGATTGGTCCAGCTTTGGAGGGGTTATCTCCGCTACCTTTCCGCACGCGACCTCATGTTTATCCCATGTGTTAGAGGGGGGTCCTGGATAAATTTCATGATACTGGACTTAGACACTCCCTAACTCAGACTCCAATGTTTGTTTTTAAATGGCCTTGAAGAGTTTCCTCTCCAACCTAATCCAAGGCCCTAATCCTGAACTAGTTGGTGAACCCTACAAACATAAAAGTCTAGTAATTTAGATTTAGCGTTAATTTTATGGATTTGTTTTATGTCAAGGGGTATGAAAGTGAAAATGATGATGTGTAAAATATGAAAGAAAAAATGAATAAAAAAGCTGGAAACAAAAAACTTTTACTTAGTGCGAAATTTCAACAACTTTTCAAAATAAATATTTTTTTAATTTTCTAAGATTTTGGACAGCAAACTCAAAAGAAATTTCACTTGACTACAAGCTACTTATGATCTAAGTAAACTGCAAAAACTTATGAAATAAACGAATTTTCCCTGTCTAATAATGCAGAAACACACTCTTCAACCAAAGAAGAAAATGAAAGAGATTTTTTTATTTTATTTAAATGCTGATAAAAAAAAAAGGAAAAATACCAACAAGTAAAAACCAAGAAAAACAATTATGGCCTAATCGCAGATCACAAAGAATCACTTCAACAAATCACACACTAGCAACTTAAAAAATGACTCTCACGCTTGTCTAAAACCCTAAAAAATTATTTTTTATGACAACGTTTAAATGAGAAAAATCAAGCTAAGGGTAAGATTAATCCTAAGCTACTAACTGCTAAGACAGAGATTCAAAACACCTATGAGGTATAATTCTCATCAAGGGAAAGGATGATTGCCTTACCCACAAAAAAAACTATCCTGCACAAGCACGCTACTGATATTCCAACAACAAGCATGTGAACGCGAGATGTATAGAGACAAAGGGCGTGTACACGCAGTCTGACCTTGTACATGCCATGTGTATCTCTAAACTTTGAGAAAAAATAAAAAAAGACAACCCAAACCAGGCAGAGACCACTAAGATTGATAACCAAGATCCCTTGAAGGCTTGGACACTCTTTTTAACAGAAAAAGAAAACAATGTTAGGAAAAAAATTTGTAAAACAAACCAATCTGAGACAAGACTGCAAACAACCAAGACTTATAAAGAATCCCAAAAAACCCCTGAGAATGTCTAATTCTGACAGGGAAGAGGATGATTGCCTCAAAAATTCTTTGGACTCTACACGCTACTGCTACTTCTTCAGATAGCATTCTCACGAGGGATGTAAGAGAGTAGGGCACGGATACACACATGCAGACCTTATGCAGGCCATGTGTACCTCTGTGGGTCCTGACAAACACAGTCAAGAAAATAACAGAGAAAGCTAGTATGGTAAACCAGACTCTCTGCTAGCTCAGCCTTTGTAGAAACTAAAAAAAAATAGGCAAGGAAGACCAGTCTTTTAAATTAACCAAAAAACAAATAAAATTCCTAGGAACCCTAGAGATCTCCCCAATACGATCGCCAATTCTATTGTGATGGAAATCTCCTTACGGACTAGAAAATAGGGTTATGCTTTGCATGCATATATGACCAAGAAAAAATCTACTTTCTGCCTGTGTCCCCAGACTTAAATCCCATTTCCTTTTAGTAAATACATGGCTAGATCAACCTACCTTGTTCCAAGCATTCGATGTCGATCCCTTGTTGCACTTGATTACTTGTTCGTAGTTCTCCTTCCAAAGATGACCTGCATACAAGACAAGCAACAACTACACATGCATCTTACCTATAGACTAACGGGTTAGAGATTCAAATATGCACTTAATACACTATGAATAACTCATGAATTGGGATGGGAAAATCATTTTCTTTATTACTTTGAATGAGTCAACTTACAAAAAGTCGAGACCAGCCACCGCTCCATGAACCTAATCCTGGGCTCCTCTTCAATTGTCCTCCAACTTCTTTGCTTAGTATCTCTTCTAGCACAAGGATGGCTAAAGGGTTGGGACAATGGGAATATGGAAATGGGAAAAGTTTCTTTGCTATTTCTTTCCTCCTCCAAATGGAATTCCTAGCCCTTATTTTATAGGCTAGAAGAAGCTAGGTATTTGGACAAACCCTCGGCCATGCATGGCCAGGGGTTTCAGTTAACTCACCCAGAGCTGTGTGTTCCATCAACAACTTTCCTTTTTCTGTGCTTTTGTTAGTCCACGCGGGATATTTTAGGTCAACTGGCGTGTACACGCATGTAGTAATAGAGTAGGGTGCGTGGGGCCTTATAAAAGAGGTTTTTTAAAGAGTTGTTCAGTAGTTCTTTGGCAAAGAAGGGATCTAAGATGGCCTGATGCCAAGTAAGCATGTATGGTGCAATTTAGGGTTATAACAATACGTTGTTTTGGATTTCCGAGGGGATACGAATTTGGCCTTTCCTAAGGATGCTCAGTGGGGTGACCTAGTTAATAAGTACACATTTTTTTCTTTTTAAATGTTTTTGTAATTTTTATCATACAATTTTTTTTTGTGTTTATCCAAGAACTAGTAAAAAAAAATCTTTTTGATGACACAGATGTGGGGCCATATCGACCTCCGGGAGTGTCTCCTATTCAACAGTGAGGAGAAGCTGCTCCAGTGGCGAGATGGGATGCTGAAGACTATGAGGCAGTGGAGCAGAACTTGGAGGGGTTGACCGCAGGCATCCCAGACATTGCTATCAAGGAGATTCCGAGATGTTACCAGCGCCATACTCTGGGCGTGTCCGAGTCTCTCAGTCGACTGCTTTGTAGAGTAGCTCGAGCAGTTGTGTGTTATCATGAGCATCATCCATGACGCTGTTTTGTAGAATCCATGGGCTTCACATTTTGAGATTTTGGTCCTTGGACATAAACTTTTTGTAAAAACTTTTGATCGTTATATACATATATACGGCTTCTACTGGCTTATCTTATGTTTTGTTATACATGTAATGTGTGATTATTTTATAAAAGTCTCAAATGTTTGTCCAACACATAGTTAGCTAATGCATCATTCAATGTATTTAGACATCTAGGAATGTGTTGATACTCAATATAATCAAAATAATGTTCCAAGAGGCGAATTCATAAATATACCCGTAATAAAGTAGGACTTAGAATAGCATAGACATTACTTATCTGTAGTACTACTAGCTATGAATTAAGTCATATAAATAGGTGGAGGATACCAAGTGAAATAGCATCAATGAACAATTCGATGATGACACTATATTCTACAATATTATTCGTTGCACGACCAAGGCACACACCTCGCAGAGTGATAAGTTCGTTTGTAGGTGTGTAAATTACCCATGCAGCAGAATCAAGATTCCAAGTTCTATGATTAGTGCCATTGGCAAAGCCAATGTGGAGTAGTGAAGACTCCGACATTTGGAAACCAAGCACAACATATGATAAGCAGTCAAGGCAGAGACCAAATAATGAAAAACGCATACTAAAGTAACACACAAAAAGTATGATATAATAAAATACAAGCACTCATGCATAGGTGATCTTAGGTATAATACTTCTTTAAGTACAACCCATTTTTGGGTTCACTCAAAGGGATACCATCGTAGTGCACCAACTTGTAAGATCCTTTCTCCAAAACTCGTCTAACGATATAAGGACCTCGCCACATAGCTTCAAATTTTTTGGCTCCTAGCATATCCCAATCTTGTTCGTAAATGAGAACCAGATCACCTTCAGAGAAAACGCGTGGCCTGACATGTTTGTCATATTGGGCTTTGACACATTTATTATTGACTTCTATAACTAGGGTGGCATTGCGACAGGTTTCGTCTAATTACATGAGATACAACAGATGTTCTTCTTCGACAGAAGTGTTCGGGAGAAGTTTGACGGCTAGTTTTAAGGAAGGTATCTCACATTCAATCGACAAGATGGATTCTAGACCATAGACTAACTGGAATGGTGTAAACCCGGTAGCAGACTTAATGGATGTCTGGTAAGCCCACATTGCTGAAAACAACATCATGTGCCAACTTGTTTTGTGAATCCCTATCATTCATTGAAGCATGGTAATGAGGACCTTGTTTATTGCTTCAACTTGGCCATTGGCTTGTGGGTAATAGGGTGTTGAGTTTTCATGGTGAAGATATAAATTTTCAGTGAGTTCAGACATCATGTAGTTTCTAAAGTGGCTACCGTGATTAGTAACGATAGCCTGAGGAACACCAAAATGAGCAATGATTTGATTGGATATGAATAATGTTGCAGTCTTTCCAGTATTGTGGAATGTTGGCATCGCCTTGGCCGATTTCGTAAAATAATCTATGGCTACAATAATGTATCCATGCCCCCTGACCGAGTGAGGGTGACATGTCATGAAATCGATACCCCATTTTGCAAAAGGACCAACGGAGACCACAGGGTGTAGAGGAGCGGGGTGTGATCATATTTTATTGTTGTAAGTTTGGCAAGTGTGGCATTTTTGGACAGCAATTATACAATCGTTGAATAAAGAAGGCCAAATATACCCTACCCATAAGATCTTTTGGGAAGTAGCATACCCAGACATGTGACCACCACAGGATCCAGAATGGCAGTCATTCAGGGATTTCTCGGCTTCATCAAACGTAAAGCAACGTCAAACAATGGAGTCAATCCCACGACGATAAAGAGTATCACTGAGGATAATATACTGATGGGCTTGGTACCATATTCGACGGCAGTCAGTGCTAGACAAATTGAGCCAGAAAGTCTGGGTCTAGAGATATATGATGATATCTCTATACCAAAGGTCATCGAAACTGATCAGGAAAAGGGATTCATCAGGTAATGAATCTTCTGCTACATTTTTCGTCTCAGAGAAAGGAAGATCGCATATCAATTTGACAAACACCAAGGATTTCTTGGACTTAGTGCGTTCGAATTCTAAGTCAAAATCCTAGATTATTATGGTCCATTTGGAGTATTTTCCCCCTAGCAATTGACGTGTAAGAATGTGTTGCATAGGGTTGCAGTTAGAAATCACCATAGTTTTGCGTAAAAGGATATAATGTCGGAAATGTTGAATAGCTTGGATGGCTGCCAAGGCCAGTTTTTCAACATGTAAATACTTGGTTTCGGTAGTCATGAGACTCTGACTCTAGTAATAGATGACATGTTCGTCATGAGAATCATCCTCCTAGACAAGAACCATAGCGATGGTATAGTCCGAGGTTGCAAGGTAAAGGAAATAATCTCGACTGTAATCAGGTGGGAAGAGTAGGGGGGTACGTGTCAAAGAGAGTTTCAAAGCTTCAAAATTTTTGTTGGCAGTGGTATCCCATATGAACTCAGAACCTTTCTTGAGCAGTTTCATAAATCCAAGAGTTAGCTCAGCATAGTTCAGGATGAAACGACAAAGAAAGTTTGCCTTCCCTTGCAAACTTTGTAACTGGCGAAGTGAGGAAGGAGGAGGGAGATTGAGAATCGCCTCGACCTGCAATGGATCTACCCTGATCCCATGATGTGAAACAATAAATTCCAGAAGTCGGACAAATTCTATGCAAAAAACACATTTGTGGGGATTCAAGTGTATATGGTAAAACCGACATCAAAGGAAAATGGAACAGAGGTGTATTGGATGATCTACACGATGCATGGAATGTGAGGGTAAGTCATCGAGATATGGCTACACTATGTTCTTTATGTCATGAAAGGCGTAAGAAATAACACGCTGAAAAGTTGCACCGGCATTCTTTAAACTGAATGGGAGTTTCCACTAGGCGAAAGTGCCCCAAGGAAAAATAAAAGTGGTCTTGTGTTGGTCCGCTGGTACAATATTGATTTGATTATATCCGGAGGAACCATCCATCAGAGAGAAGATTTCTCTTCTGGCACAATCATTGACGATCTGGTCAATGAAGGGGGTAGAAAAGTTTCCTTTAGAACAAGCTTTGTTAATGTCCCTATAATCAACGTACACGCGGATTGTGCCTTGTTTCTTGTTGATCGGAACAAGATTGGAAACCCAGTCAGTTAGAGCCACCAGGTAAATGAAACCAGCCTTAAGAAATTTCTCAACTTCAATCTTGATAGCGACTGCTTTACGTGGGTGGACTAGACGAAGTCGTTTTCAGACGGGTTTAATGCCCGGGTATGTCTTAATTTCATGTACCACAATGTCAGGGTCATTACCCAGCATTTCTTCATAGCTCCACGTGAAGATGTCACGAAATTATTGGAATAGAGACTTGTAGGTGACCACTTTATCATGGGAACATGAAGCTCTGATATGCACATTTTTTACAATTCTAGGTTTTATGGATATGTCGAGGGGGAGGGTGGGTGAGATGTTACTTAAGTTCCCTTTGTAGAATAGATCGTGTGTAGAATCGGGAATGGTAGAAATGATGACAATGGTCAACGGGATCGAGATCCATTAGTAACCCTCGATGGTGTGTTTTTCCAAGAAGAGGATTGAACAATGATGTCCATCGTCCCAAGGGGTGTCTTCCATGGACATAACAGATATAATCATCTCGTCCATGGGAAAAATGATGCGGAATGGATCTGGAGATAAATCACTGAGAGAGGGGGTCGAAAGGGTTTCCGATTGAATGGCTTGATAAGCGGATTCGACCGAACTCAAAGTCATTTCACCACCATAATGAAGATGATTTCCGAGGTTGGGTACCATCCATGGGTCGTAATATGCAGGGGTTTCATGAACAGAGGTGGAGATCATGTTGATCAAGGCGACAAACAGATGTGGAACATTGGGTGGTGGGATGGGGAAAGTACCCATCAACGATAAATCTTTAAGGAGACCCACACCGACATTCTCATATCCAGGGGGGGTTTCGCAATGAACGGTATGTTGTCAGTATGTGCATTAGAGTGAAATAAGGCCAATTGGTTTACGGTAACTACTTTTCCTTGATGTGGGAAACACATGACATGGAAAAGAGTGGTCACAACTGTGCACATGGAATCAATCCAGCTACAACCAAGTAGAAGGTTGTAATCAAGAGGAGCGTCAAAGACCTCCACTTCAATGTTGACCTTTTTGCCTTCTAACGTAATAGGCAATGAAGGGAGTACACCGTAAGGCTTAAAACCAGAGCCATTGAAGGCTTTGAGAGTATTGTGGGATTAAGTCAAAGGAGGAGAGTTGATGGCTTTCTAGCAGGTAATAGACATGACACACGTCAAGGCACCCTCATCAATAATTGTTCTACAATTTTTTTTTCAGAGACAATAACTTGTAATTGGAAAGCGAGTTGACGGGATAACCTTGGAATGTGATCTTCCAAGTCAAAAATCATTAAATTCGTATCCGTAGGGTCGATTCCACCAATAGATTTCAATAGTTCCTTCTGTTGTATAAGACAACTTTGAAGGACTTCAAGGGCTGACATCGCAGACAATGCTTGGGCCAGATCTTCGACAATACTGTAGTTTTGGGCAGCACATGCATGAGGATTGAAAGATGATTTTTGAATGACTCCCTTTGGAGGAGGGTGAAGGAATGTATCTAGACTCGGTTGTTTGAGATGAAGAGGACCATTGGTAGGTGGGGTCGTGGGAGATGGTTGGACCAACGAAGGAGGTATTACATCAACCTTCTCTTTGGAGGAAGGATAATCTTTGGCTCAAGTGGTAAGTGTGATGTCATTCTTCTTTAAATCACCTGTACACATTAAGACATAGGATGTATTGGAGGGGGAAGGTTGGTCATGAATGACCAATTGGGTCTGTTGTTGAGAAGGGAAGGGTTGAGACAATATGGTCAGAGTGGGAGGGTTTTGGGTCCCTTGAAGGAACTTAGTAACCTTGGCTCATCTTGTACAATCCTTAGTGTAGTGATCATCACTACAGATAAGACAAGGGTATTCGGGTTTGCGCTTATCACTATTTTCAATAGGTGGTATTTTGGTTTTCTCATTTTGTGGATTTTTTTATCCTCCTTGTTCTTACCCTTTCCTTTTTTGGATTTATTTTTCCCAGCAGGGGTAGATTGAACATAATTTACCTCAGAAGTCTTGTCAGTGGGAGGGGTAGGAGATGGAGCATTTTGAGCATTAGAAGAAATGGATTTGGGGTTGTTTCCAGAGGTCTGGATGTAATGCAATTGGGTATGGAAAGTGCCAATCACATAGTTAGTTGCATGAGAAGCAGCGGGAGTAGTTGAAGTAGCAGAAGTAGAAGGACGAGGTGCGTTGGGGAGTAAGTCATAAAGAGTACCTGTTTGTGAATAAACAAGGTCTAGGTATTGGGCACAACTGATTTCCTGTTCTTCTATGACAACTCCACCTATAGAAATTTCACAAGCGATGTCATTCACAAATTATTTCATGAACAACTCTGCCAACAACTGATTGGGAAGTTTGAGTTTGATGAGATGTCGTCTCCGTCGCCACTCATGAATGTGATCAGAGATATGAGTGGCTTTGGTTTGTTTGAAAGAACTAAAAAATTTTGTTCCCATTTCTTAGCGGATTGGTAACTGGTAGTGGGTGATGAAATCCATAGCAAGGGTGTTGAAGTTGATGAAGAAGCCTTGTGGTAATTCTATATACTACTTCGTGGCAGAACCTGTGAGGGTTCACTGAAAAAGGCATAAGCGAATAGAGTTATCCATCAAGGAGTTGGATGAGCACCAGAGGTGAAAAGTCATTACATGATTGTTCAGGTCCTCTTCTGGTTTACCATCGAATTTAGGAATGTTATATGGTAGTTTGGCCAATGTAGCGGGCCATTGAGGGAAGTGACGGATCAGATCATTTAAAATTCTCGACAGATCCGGGAGGTCTAGGGTGGCTAAGAAGGGTAACTGTCTATTCACATGTGGGTATTGGTGACTTTGGGGAGGGAGTCCCGTCGGTAGACCAGTGGGACCATAAGAAATTTTCATATAATGCGAAGATCTGAGAAGATTCGGTTGTTGGTGTGGAGGCAAGTAATTCATAGGGTTGTACCCTTGAACAGGGGAGTGGGGTTGAGAATTCGAGCCCCAAATAGGATTATACGTACTTGGATAAGGTTGGCCTGTACTGGGGGGTATGCTGGAGCTAACTTAAGGCTGTTTCCCCCTAGTCGAGTGAGGATTATGTTGAATAAGACAATTCCAATACTGGGCCAATGATGGAGGTATGTTTTTTCCATAGGGTCGGGTAGGTGGGGGTTGCCCTCCAATTGGGGGTTGTGTCCCTATTGGGATTTGTCCTGCAAAAGAGGGTTGAGTTTGGCCTCCTTGGTGAAATTTTCCACCAACATGAATCTGGTAATTAGGTGTTAAAGACGGGATGGTGCCACTAGGATCAGTGCATTTGATAGAGGATGGAAGAGGTCCTCTAAAAGGGGGTGGAGGAAGTGTTGGAATGAAATAGGTGTTGTGCCTCTTTCATCACCTTAGTGAGCAAAATAGAGGTGCTTGCAAGCTTAGTTGGGTTTTCTAAGCAGGAAAACTTCAAGGAAAAGGGTTAGAAAAAGAAATATAAAACAATAACTAAGAATTAAACTAAGAAATAAAACAACAACTAAATTTATAAACATAGGGACATAAGGACAAAAGAAACAATTAGACCCATGTCACCAATGATAAGGCTGATATTAGTGAAAGAAAACAGTGAGAAGCAAGAGGACTATGAGTCCCTTCTTCCTCCAAGGGAGGGCTCTTGGACCCCCACAAATAAGCTCTTCTTACAACTTTGAAAAAGAAAATGAAAATGGTGAGATGGATTGCCCAATGCAATGATACAAGTATACTCTTGGCAAGGATAGAAGAGTCCTCAAGAGAATAATGGTAGCATAACTTTGCTTTGAATTCCTTGAAAAATGAAGTGTATCCATGGCCTTTTTATAGCATTCCTTTGAGTTATTGTCCAACTAGTTTGTAGTGTGTAAAGAGGCTAATTAGGGCATTTCTAGGTCTTTGACCAGCCACCTAGTCAAATCCAGTCCATATTTGAGTGTCAAATCAACTTGGAAGCTGAACCAGAAGTGGGTGGGAGGCCGACCACTCTCATAAATGCGTCGTTTTTCAGGTCCACGGCTTTTTGTGACAACAGTCGCACATCATGCGCATGTGCGTGAATCTTGTGTTTATGTTTCATGCATGTGCGTGCACGCCCAATGTCTTCATAGTTCTCTTCATTTTTTTCACTATTTGTATAGTTTTTGACCCTTTGGGAATGCTTTTGTTTTAATTTAGGTCCATGGATGACCTCATAACTATTTGACGATGCTGAATTCTTGTAACCATTTGCGGACAAAATTTCAGTGATAATAGATGCCCCCTGATGGATGAGGTTAGGAGCATACGTATAGCTGAAATCCATCAATGTTTCTTATACTAAGAGTGTTGTTGTAAGAGAGAGAAATGGTGGGATCATCTAGAGAAATCCGTTGGAGGGAAAAAGGAACCTGTAGAACCCAACCTTCCATGAGGTGTGTAAAAAATAAATTGTGTACAAACGAGGCGGGCATGCCCCATGCTTGTGTCATGTAACTCAAAAAGAGGAATGAAGTGTTGATGTAGACAACTGCAGTGCCCTTGGGGGCGGTCATGATAAAGGCAGAAGACAATTATGTGGATGAACATACTTTGAATAGTAGGAAGTGACATCTGTAAGAAGTATCATGGATTCTGTAGGCATTGATAGCCCAACCAAGTTCAGAGGTCTTCGGCAAGTATAAGAACTAACTGCAATAGTCACAAAGTAATACCCACCAAAACATGAGAAAGTGTTGACGTCGAATGTTATGGGGGTCAATGACAGTAGGGAGAAATTTTGGTTCTCCCTGTGTCGTCCAAGATCTCTCATTGGATGGGTAATGAGAATCAAGATACTGTCGCCCTTCTAAAAACTTGTGTTGATGTCGACAAAAAGGGGGACGTGACTCCTAGAAGCAAATGGCTTCGTGAAATCTACTAGGTGAGGTGAGGAATGGGAGGAGGTACATGGACAAAGTCAATATGTAGGAAGACTCAAGAATGCCCTTGGTTGGGGTATATGTGAGATAAAGGTGGCCGCAACCGTTCAACGAGGTTGAGTGTCAGAGGGACAACAAGACAGGGGATAAGTTGTGCCAGAGGCAAGACAAAGTGAATAAACTCAGAGGGCAGAGGTAAGTGGCATGTGGGGTACTCTGAAGATATGGACGATGTCGTCAAGGATAGATGATAAGTAGTGCCCCAACCAAGGGTGACATGGGTTGAATTTTTCCAAAAAGGGAAGAAGGTCGCCAAAGGTGACGACAGAAAGGTAATGTAACTGCTGGAAACAAAGGCGTTTGTACAATAAATAAAGAATAATTTGGGATAAGTGTACAAATACAGAAATGGGTGCCCTAATGTGAGATAGTTGGCCCGGGTAGGGCACAATTTTCTCAAAGAAATGGTGGAGGGTGGGGGCCCCATGGGTGGGTTTCTATATGAGGTAGGTGAAATGAAGGGAAATTTTCAAATGGACAAACTGATTGTGGATGAAATGGAGGGTTCATGATACTGTAGAGGTGTAGTCAAAAATATAACTGTGAAGAGATAATCTCGGAGTCCATTGGGAAAGCTAGCAAAATGAGGAGGAGTATTTGGTTGATTCGCGACATGATGTAAGACTATCGAGACTCCCATCCCTAAAGGGTTTTGAAAAACAACATGAGTGTCAAAAGCACAAAAGGGTGCTATGAATGGGACAACTCGTGGGTAAGAGTGCTACCGGGTGACAATACCGAAGATGCAAATTGAGGTGTTGGTACTGCAGAGATGGAAATGGGGATCTTAGAGGAAAATGTCAGAGAGTGTGACTGGAGATGTAAGTGATATTCAGAGGGAATAACTACATGCCAGTGTTGAGTATATACCTGAAGGGGTTGTGTTGATGTATGATTACCAAGTACCTATGTTAACACTTGGTAAATTTCCTAGAGGTTGAAACAGAAGAAATCTACAAAGGTAACTTTATCCAACCACTTTTGAAGCTGGGATCTAGCCCTTCCAAATTTAGAGAGGGATCTCTCTATATGATTTAGCTATTTTTTAAATTTTATATATTAGGCTAGGTAAATAAATAGGTCTGTTTTGTTGTCAAAGTGTTTTTGATTTGGTTGAGACAGTCTACACATCCATTGGGCTATGGGGTCTGTGTTTAATAAAAATGAAATACAACTAGAAACGTGAAGGAAGACTTAAACAGGGCGAGATAATATACTCATGGGATATTTTAATAGCTTAGATGATGGACAGAAGAAAAGATGAGAAAGATAATTTCAACTAAAAAGTAGTTAAGAATTCCTTAATTGAAAACACCAGAAGATAAACACTAAAATCTTTCGAGTCAGAAACAGGGTATCTAAGATAAATCCTGCAACATTCGTTACTCTTAAAGATTAGTTTCAGAAAACAATACGATCACAAAGCAAGAATAATATTCAACTTAGAGAATAACATCACCAATGTATACACAATAGAATCTTGTAAAAGTGCCTCCTCTTTATTAATGGAAGATCTTTTTAAAAAGTCTTACAGTCTGATAGCGTCAGGGTGTGAAGATCAACAACCCTCAATACTTTGAAAGGTGAAGTATTTATAAATCAAATTACAAACGTTCCTGTCATAAATGATCAGGATGTTCTAATTCTATTTCTAACCTAACAAATTTAACAAATCTCCTAAATCTAGGAACTGCTTGATGACTTGGTGTAACTGCACGCTGATTTCTGGGTAAATCGTTGATGAAGCCTTTTGCATGACCTCATCTGACTGGACAGGTGAATGGACCTGGACAGCTCATCTACTAATCGAGTAGATCACAGAGTTCCTCCCATCTGAGATGACTGGGCACATTGACCTTGAGCAGTCTTTGATACACTTCGTCCATTTCTGTATACTTGGCGAATGTAGGCTTGGTGAGAAATATGTATCGAATCTCGTGCTAAATACTAATGTCCCACTGAAGGGCATCCAGGATTGCTTTGTCGGTGATGCTCCCTTGTATGCCTGTAAACTTTGAACTGTCCTTAGACACCTCATCCAATATCTTCTTGTAGTCTGGGAGTGTCATCAGTTTATCATTAATAACCTTCAAACCAGGCAGACCTTTCTTTTGGAGAGCTTCAATATTATTGAAGAACCTTTGTACCCCTTGGTCCATGACCTGAACCTTTTCTTCCAGCTAAAGCATTATACCTCTCTTGGTTAGAACTCTTTTGACCTCAAGGATGGTCTCTATTCTATCTTCGATCTTCAGCTCTTCCATCTCTTCCCTGGTCTTAGAATTGAGGAACTTGATGATATCATTTGCCTGTGTTGGCATGTCTCTCAATTCTACTCTGATCTTATCAATGGCCTATTTTCTCCTCTAGACCAACTCATTCCGCTCAAACATGATTTGGATCATAGTCCATATCTCATTCATGGACTTTGTGATGTCTATCCATACATTCTCTTTGACCTCAGCCAAAGTCTTCCCTGCCACTATTTGCTTTCGGAGTTGTTGTAACTCTTGCTTGAGCTGTTCTGTTACCTGCTTTTCCTTGGAGAGACTGGTCTGGAAGGAAGTTTTGAGTTCCTGGAGGTTCTGAACTTCTTTTTTAAGCCTGTTGATCTCTGTCTCCTACAGGTTCATCTTTTCCATGGATTTGGAGAGGTCGGTTGTCCCCTCTTGTGATGTCAATGGAGTTGCGGATGGGACTGCTGTCACTGCTGCTGTGCTTGCTTCTGAAATCGGAATAGCACTCAATGGAATGACTTCCATTTGCTTCATCTACTCCTCCTCTTTTAATAATCTCTCCATCTCAGCTTCCATTTCTTTGAGCTGCGCGTTTTTCTCCATGAGCAGCTTGAGCATTTCATCCTTCTCACCTTCTTTCTCTGCTATCTCCTTCGCCTGCGAGTCCTCTGTGGGTGGGAGCTTCAATTGTTTCCTCAAGGAGGCGATGTATGCATTCTTCTTCTTTATCATCTCCTTTGCAGCTTTGACGTTTGAAGGATCATAACCGATCTTGAGGACCAGCTCCTTCAAAGTCTTGATTCTGTTGTCCTTCGCAAAGGACGATATCTTCTACATCTTGAGTTGTGTCTGAGCATTGTTCAATGATACCTATAATTTTGCTGCAGAAGCAGAAGCATGTGCCAATGTATGGAACACCATTTCCCCTGTCTATTTGTGCAGATCCATCTGATCTGCTGGGTGGACGTCCTTCGTCTGGAATTTGAAGGTGGCCCTCTTGTATTCTGTGATCACCTTGGGGTCTGGTACCTGCGCCTGGAGGAAGGCCATGTGAATCCTGCCTTTTTCTGTGTCAAATGAAGACAACAGCCTATGCTGTGCAGTGGATGATTGCTTCCAAAACTGAGTGTAAGTACTACTGGTAAGGGTCTGGTTTCTTTTCTTGATCAGCTCGTACTTCTCGAAAATGCTCAACTTTGGTCCAGTCTTGCATGGCTGAGTGTCCAGTGGGGAGTCTGTGGATTTGTTCGGTACTGCTGTGGTGATTTCCTTATGAAGGCTTGAACCGAAAGGTGGAATAACAGTCTTAGTCATGGTGGTAGGTGGGGCTTCTTGTTCTCCAGTCAGACCAGGAACTGAAACGTCTTGGGCCTCTTAGTGTGCAACTGGAACTCTTCGGACGACACCTCCGTGAGAGGTGGAGATAAATCTTGTCGAGGCATTTTTTCCTTAGGGACCTGTGGCATGGTCATTGGTGGTGCAGTGGTCGGGGGAACCTGATGTTCCACTTCGACCAAGGTGTTAGGCACCCACACAGTCTGATTGGCGAATTTCTCAATTTCGGGCTTAGCTTCGTGAACGTACGGGATGTTTTTGTTCTTCACCCACATTTCTGAGATGATCCTGCAAGGATCATAATGCCATGGGAAGCTTAAGAAAAATTTCATCTCTCTCAACATCCTGTCAGCTTCTTCCCCGACGCCCCGACTGTTGCAAATGATGGAGTCAATCTACCCCTTGATTCGAAGTTGTTGCTTTTTCTTCAATGATACAAAATGGATGTCATCTGAATTCATGATTTGTCTTATATACTCTAAAGCAAAGATTCTTACTGGCACATATTTGGGCAGCTTATAGGGTGCCAACTCGCACCAGTATACTCTAATCTCGGAATGGTTTTGATACAGGTACCAATCCCCGATCTTTGTGTTGTCCGAGAGATGCAGGATTCTCTGGACTTCGTCATTTATTCGAGGCTCGGGCCTGCCGCTCAACATGCTCACCACAGGGTGGTAGAACATATCGATGAATGCCTTGAAGCTATATTCTGTGGAGTTATGCTTCAGCAAAGAGGTCCATGCTGTGATTGGCTAAGGCCTTCCATCTGCGTCCATTTTCTACATGGAAAAACTAAACTTATCTTCTTGATAGAAAACAAACATGTAGGCCAGTATAGACGAGTATCTGAACATGCCTTCTGTGCCAAAATTCATGAACCGTTCATGAATATTGTCTGCCAAGAAGGTGCTAAAATCAAACTGGGTAGTGGGCTTTTCATCAGTGGAGAAAATGGATAGAAAACCCAGAATGGGCTCATCTACCCACTAGTCGGAATAGTACCCTAGCAAAGCACAAAGGGAAGAAATGACCTGGTTACCCTTAGTGGAAAACATGGACGATGGGTAAGGGGGATTTGTGGAAGGGAATTGAGCAGAGGTGGGAAGAAAAAGCTTGAATATTTGATCTCTTTGGGGAATATTCATCTTCTGATACAACTCTATGAGGATTTCCAGGTTGAAAGGAGACGCAAAGTCAACCTGGGGAATTTGCATCATCTAGTCGATGTCTTCGGGCGTAATGAGGAATAGGGTGTCTCTAGATGAGGAGATGATGGCTCTTTGTTCAGGAATATAGTGAGCTTGACATTTAAGCGCGAACTTGAGAAAATGGTGGATCTAGGGAAAAAGGTAAAGGGGCAAATTGGACGCCCAGGGTCCAATTTCATCGCTCTGGTCCAGGAAAAATTCCCTAAGCCATGACTGGAGGTCTGAAAAATCAAAATCGCATTTGGTATCTGCAATCAATCTGTCTTTCTTGACCAGTGGGATCTTGTCCAGGTCAACAGGAGGCGGGAGAAACGGGTTCTCTTTTCCTTCTGCTTGTCTGGGTTTTGGTGCCATTTCTGCAATGGTACCTGCAATAAACACAAAGTTAGTGTGTTCGACTAACTGTGGATGAGGGCGATGGAACATAACAGAGGAGTAAGCTATGAGTTACTTTGGTGCGACGAGTGAACAATGAAAATAGATAAAAATGGTAGTTTTATTCAAAAATGGGGTCGGTTGGGCGCGGGAGATAGGTCAGTTGGATAACGGATAGGTTATCCAGTAATAAATGGACAATGGGCCACTTGGGGGTGAGATGGCAGGTGAAGGTGGCTGAAAAATACGAATGGGTGATGTGGCGGCTAGGGATTGGAGGGAAAAGTCACAATAAGGGGCTGGTCATGAGTGAAAGGGGGTAGCGGACTAACAACAGTTATGGGATGGGACATAACTCGGGAACAAGTGGGACAAGTGGAACCAGTGGAAGATGACATCCATGAGTGATGGGGGTCTGTCAGATAGTAGATGGTGACGGGACTTCGGAACCAATAAATTTATGCCACATATGACAAGGGGCCTACCAGAGGAAGATAACCATTCTGGACCCCCCCCCTCGGTTAAAAGAAGATCATCTGGGGGGGTCTAAAAACCATTGTGGGCCATTGATCTACCCACCTGTTTCTGAGCCGTAGATCCAAGTGCACTCTTTATCACTCATTCCGGACCCCCTCCCCTCCGTTGAAGGAAGAACGGAAAGGGGGTCCGGAATCCAATCAGGACCGTTGATTTAAGCACTCGTCCCTAGGCCGTCCAGATGTGCACAAGTCTTATTACCGATTATGGAACCCCCCCCCGGTTAAAAGCAGAACGGTCGGGGGGGGGTCCGGAATGCTCTTTGCATCGTAGATCTGAGAACCACAATCAAGACCATCGGTATATGCAAAGAATATAAATGGGGAAGCGGAAAAGCACATGCACTGGGAAAAACTTAGGATAAAAGATTTTTTATGGTTTTTTCCCCACATTTTCAAATAAACTCCACCAAGGGACTTCGACCAAACTATCTGTTAAGCATTTGAAACATGGTGCAACATTTTACATCAAGCTGGTTTTATTGGAATGAAACCATAAAGCAACTAGTCTACATCCTAACTTATCTTCCTAAGACAATTAACCCAGATTAAACTGTTGGGTTAAGAATTTACTCTACCCTGGGGCTATCTGACCAAGATTAGACAGTCTGGCCAGATTTATTCACTAATCTAACCTAGACACTTTGGCTAAGATTAAACTGTTTAGCCAAATCATTCACTACCCTATCAACATCAAATTTAAAAAGAACTTGGCCATGCTTGAAAGGTATGGACCAAGTTACTATTATTGCAT
>JASDQU010735915.1:64075-75517 GCA_032191745.1 Picea mariana | reverse complement strand
TTCCTGTCATTTTGAAGATTTCTTCCTAGTATCCTTCATTGGTTTTATCTTCAAAAATAGAAAAAAAATGATCAACAGCTTAGGGCCTTCTCTTCGGGCTTCAACCAACTGACTAATGTTCTTCACCCAGAAAATGCAAGTGAAAAAATGAAACTTAAAATGGTATGTACAATGGAGAGTGGAAACTCAAATCTTCTACTGAGGTGGCACATAATGTTTCAGCATTTTTCCATTCACAGGTGCTCCTGGCAGATCTGTCCCATCAGTGTTGTTTAGCAAGAAAGCATTGTTTCCCCTGAAAGCTTGGATCATGTATGGTCCTGTCCACAGATTATCAAGTTTTCCATGCTTTCCCTTGCCTTCATTTCTGGCATCCCATCTCAGCACCAAATATCCCAGCTCAAAGTCATCCTCCTTGGTTCATTTGTCAAAGATCTTCTTGATGTTTTCTTGGATTACCTAAGTCCTATTGAAAACGTCCTCCCTAGACTGCTGCAAATGGATCATCTGGTTGATCCTTCTCTGTGAATCATTTGGCTTAGCTTTTACATCCTGAAGCAACTTCATGACAGGGACTCCTAGATATGTGGGGAAAACTGCCTCTGTACTATAGACCAACTGATATGGGGACGTACCAATTGACCTTTTGGTGGTCAGTCTGTCAGCCCACAAAGTGAACACCAACTTGTTGTGCCATGATTTCTTGTTTTCCTGCAATGTTTTCTTGATGATATTTACCAAGGTTTTGTTTGAAGATTCCACTAACCCATTCCCCTGAGGGTAGTAGGCTGTGGAATGCCCTAAACCAATGTGATACTGGTTGCAGAAATCTATGAGTTTCTTCGACCGAAAGGCAAATGCATTATCAGTTATAATCTTTCTAGGGCATCCAAAACGAGACAAAATATTATTTTCAAGGAATTTGATAATAATAGAGTCAGTGGCTTGCCTGCTTGGTACTGCTTTGATCCATTTGGTGAAATAATCGGTGGCAGTGAGAATCCACCGGTGCTGGCCTGAAGACGGGGGGTGTATTTCTCCAATGAAGTCGAGTCCCCATTGCTGGAAAGGTGCCTCAACTGAGATTGGTTTCAGAGGTAGAGGGAGAAGTTTTCTTTCGCCTTCAAACAACTGACATTGATGACATGCAGTTACCTTTTGATGCACATCGGCAAACAGGGTGGGCCAATAGAATCCAGCTCTGAGTATTTTGTTGGCTGTGACTTTCCAGTTCAGATGGCCACCACATTCTCCTGCATGAAACTCTTGTAACACTTTATCAGCTTCATATTTCAGTAAACAATTTAACAAAATGCCTGCAGGATCTTTCCAATACAAATTTCCTTCTAGAATACAGAATTTTAAGGCTTTCAACTTTAAAAATCTAGCTTTGGTCTTAGTCAAACCTGGGGGAGCTTGTAGATTTTGCAAAATGAATATAAGGTCCGCGTACCATGGAGAGTTGAGAAATACCTCTCTCACGTTTGGAGTCGCCATCTTTCCCTGTTCATCTGCCACATCTAGAAAATTAATGTCAAGAGCATGGAAGTTAGATTCAGCCATTAATTTAGCAAGGCCTTGACCTTTGATTAGTTTCGTGGGCTTAATCTCTATATCATATTCTAAAATGACAGAAATCCACTTTCCCCTTCTTCCATCTGGATTGTCCTATGTCAAAATGTCCTTAACTACCGCATTCGGAACATAAGCTATGGTGTGGGAATGGAGAATGTAGACCCTAAAGTCTTTTATGGCTTTTACCAAAGAAAAAACTTGTTTCTCCATTATCTTGTAATTCAAAGCAGCGTCCCTTAATGCTTTGCTAAAGAAAGCTATGGGTTGTTCATACCCTTCGCTATTCTTTTGTAGTAACACCGTTGCTATAATATGTTCAGAAGCGAGAGAAAAGAGATAGAAATCCTTAGTGAAATCAGGACTTATCAGAACAGGGGCTTCTGTGAGTGCTCGTTTGACTTGTTCGAAAGACTGTCTGGACTCAGAGTCCCATTTTATTTTTACGTCTTTTTTTAGCATGTTTTTAATGTTTCTAAGGAGCTCGGCCAGATTGGGAATGGATCTTCATAGAAAGTTAATTCTTCCGATAAAAGACTGTAGTTCTTTGAGGTTTCTTGGATGTTCTAAATTTTGTATGGCCTCAATTCTGCTAGGGTCTATTTTGATTCCATCTTTGGAGATGATGTGTCCTAGCAGTTTGCCTTCTTCTAACCCAAAAAGGCTCTTCTTAGGATTTAAAGAAATCCCAAACCTTCTACATTTCTCGAAGACTCATCTAAGGTGTCGTAGGTGTTCATCATCCGATCGGGAAAACACAGTTACGTCATCTAAATAGACGACAATAAACTTACCCGATTCTTCCACGAAGGCGATATCCATCGCCCTCTAGAATGTGGCTCCTGCGTTCATCAGACCAAAAGGCATTTTCACATACATGAAAGTGCTCCATGGTGTGGTGAAAGCGGTTTTCTCTTGGTCGTCTGGGTGAACTAAGATCTGATTGTAACCCAAGAAACCGTCCAGCAGAGAAATTCGACTAGACCCGACCACCCTTTGTAGGATGTGGTCCATTTTCGTCAAGGGGTAATTATCCTTCAGGGAGACTTTATTCAGATTTTGGAAATCTATGTAGAGTCTGATTTCCCCAGTTTTCTTACGTGTAGGGACCAAATTAGAGACCCACTTGGAAAAACGCAATGAAACTATGATCTTGGCATCGTACATTTTCTTGATTTCCTTTTCTATCAGAGGGAGCAACTTGGGATTTATCCTCCTAAGTTTCTTCCTAAACGGCTTTTGGTCGTCTTTTATTGGAATCCTATGTTGTATGATGCTGGTATCATAGGATTTCAAATCTTCATAGCCCCAAGCAAAGACATCCGAATATTCTTTGAACAACTCAATGTATTTGAGTTTTTGCTCTGGGGGTAATGATTTAGACAGTTTGACTATTCTAGGTTTCTCTTCAGTCCCTATATTACAGTCTTCTACCTCTTGTCCATGGGATTCAATTTTCGGTTTTTTGGCTATGTCGTTAAAGTCAAACAAGTCCTCTAAAGGAACTAGACCTCTAGGAAAAACATTGATTTTCAACTGTAAAACATCAGCGTCCATTTCGTCATCACCTAATTCTCCTGAATCTACAGTATTTACACTATCAATTTCAAAATCAGAACTATTTACATTTTCATCTTCGTTCTCTAAATCTATATTTGTACATTCAAAATCATTTTTACACTGCAGAAAGTCTTCGATTTGATCGTCATTACCAAACACTTGCCAGTGCCTGATATTGTTGGGAACGGTTGGTCTACATTTCACCTCAACAGTGTATGGGCGAGTCGAGCGAAAATGAATCTTACAGGTGGCTGCTGACGTAGCCAATCTGTCCACCAGAATGTTTTGTCCCCTCGGCATTACCTGCAAGTCAACTTCAGTAAAACATCTCAAGGCATCAAGAACGACATTCCTATAAGCTCTAAGACGTGGGTGTTTCACAGCGTACTCACCTTTGATTTGCTTGATTATCAATTCAGAGTCACCTCTTACCATTATCTGTTTAGCACCAACTTTTTTCAAAAGCTTCAGACCGAGCATCAAGGCTTCATACTCAGCAATATTGTTAGTGCATTGGAAATTTAATTTGTAAGAATGGTTTTCTGAGTACCTTTTTATATGATTATGCAGCCAGACTCCTTCCCCAACTCCTTCTTTGCACACAGCTCCATCAAAGTCCATGCTCCAGAAATATGTGGGTAACTCTTCGGTTATCACGTTCTTCATCCTTTCTACCTCAATGATTTCTTGGCCTTCATCTTGAATATATGTGTCTTCCATCAGTTGAGTATATTGTTCTCCCATTTCACCATCATTGTACAAGATAAAAGAATCCAGATCGAAATGCGCAGAGTAGAGGGGATAGTTGTGCGGTTTTTCTTGGCTACTGACCATGTACTTCATCAATGTTTCTCTGTATAGCCTTCTTTTTTGCCCGAAAACTGGGATAGTGGCATAAGACATATCTAGCTGCAGATTTCCTTTCAACTTAGCCCCCCAAGACTGAGATAGAAACATTCCATACTTTGGCGGGATGTCTGCAACCACCACATCCATTACCATGCTCTTCGCAGGAACCTGAACCAAGGTGATGCATAGGTCCTTGATCAAACCAATACATCTGACTTTATTGGAGTCGAATGAGTGTAAATCTTTATAAGGCATGGTGACCTCCAGTCCCAGTTTCTCCATTACTGCTTTGGGCATCAGATTGTGGGAAGCACCCGAGTCAAGCATAGCATTATGTAAGATCAAGTCATGTATATTTAGACTGATGTAAAAAGGAGCGACCTCACCAGTATCATCTCGACCATCTACTTCAGGTCTGAAAAGAAGCTCGGGTTGATCATCAGTAAGGTTCACAGTGTCTGAATGATTTGTTGATCCAATGGTTAAAGATTTCATGCCTATGTTAGGTTCAATGGCCAGTGCTTTAATCACCTGTGAACGATAACCATCTTTTTTCATCAACTCTGTAAGTGGGATGGGAATTTTTACTTTGGCCAATTCCCCTTCAAGGCTGAAAGGTGTAGGGGCTCTGCCTTGGCTCATCAATTCTGGTTTGTCCACCATATTCTTCTGCTCAAAAGTACTTGGTGCATTAATAGGTGAAACCTCGGGCTGCGACGACCTTTTAAGAATGGTAAGGATTTTCTTCACGGGAGCGTTGGCGGTGGTATTCTCAGGAATCTTTTCGGCATCTGGCTCGAAGGTCTTGTTGGTTTCGACTACCTTCTTTGTTTCAGTCATCTTTTTTGGGGAACTCCCTTCTGTCTTCTTACTCCGTAGATTGTACTGTCGGTGTACCTCCAAAATGGCATTTTCGAATGCCTACTATTCTATGTCTTCAGCTTCTTCACTTACTTTTGTTTGGTTGAGAAGAAAAAGTTCTTGCTCTTCTTGGGTAAGGAAAATCGCTTTGTTGTTGTGAATGCCCATGAGATTTATGTGAGTATCTTCTAGCTCCTCAATCACCTCCCCCCCTTCATCAGCATAATTTTATTGCAAGGGAGGTCTGATCTACGGATCTAGACCTCTCTATTCTCTTTGATCCCTAGGATCTCTCTATCTGATTTGAGGAGGGTTTCTCCTGAAGTTAGGATTTCGGACTTGAGGAGCTGGTGGATCATCTCTCGGAGGATTTCTTTTTGACACAGTGAGCCTATCCATCATTCTTTCCATTGCTCTGGCCAAAGAATCCAATTTGGAATCGGAGTTTCATGTGGAAGGTTCTTCTTTAATCGTAACCCTCCTCTCTGACCTCTGTCGTGCTCTTTTTGCCAACAAATTGGCCTCCACACTTATAGCACTTTTTTGCATGTCCTCCAGGGTGGTAGAATTTCTTTCTCTTAGTTGGTAGGACATGTTGGCATTAAATCCATTAGGGAATTTAATCAATGCCAGACCCTGTGGAGGTTTGATTTCAGTTGGGATTGCATTGTACAGGTTGTTGAAATGGGTGCAGTAATCTTGTATCGTCTCACCTTGATTTCTTCTTATATTCTTGTATTCTGACAATATTTGGAGAGGGTTTTTCTTTACCTCCCATATGTCGAGAAAAATCCTTTGAAAAGCAACAAGGTCAGGGATTGAGGTGGCTGGTAAAGCTTTGTACCATTTCTTAACGTCACCTGTCAAACTTTGGGCAAACAATCTCATTTGAATGTCAGCCTCATCAACTTCTTGTAGGTCAAAATAATCATTCATTTTGTCAACATGTTGTTGGGATTTCAAGGGTCCTTTGCATCGAACTATGGGAGTCTAGTTTGGTAGTCTCGAGGCATAGCATGGAGAGGTGCGGCCAACACCAAGGGAGCATATCTGGCTGCCATGATGAGTGGAGGAGGTGGAACGACAACCTGGATGTTCGGCGAGGTAGTGACTGAAGGCGAGGACAAGGAAGGACTGGCTGGCACCGAGGGAGTGGTTTGCTGATTAATAATGGGAGATATAACTTCAGGGGTTTGGGGTTGCAAGATGGTTGGGTCGAAAATGATTTCAGTGACAAAACTACCTGACTTGGACCTAGACAGGCTTTGACCAGAACAGGTGTCAATATCGGGGCTTTGAGAAGAGACAAGTTTTCCTGAAAAAGAAGGGAACTTATGAATGGGAATATGACTTACCGAACCTTCAGCAATGGTCTTTTTCTTGAGCAACTGCTCTGGATTGTCTATTACTTTCACAGGTTTTGGATCTGGATGACATCGAGTATAGACTTTCTTGGGAGCCATAATTCTTTTTGCTTTTTTATATATATACTTTTTAATTTTTTGAATCTGAAAATAAAATGTACAAAGTTTTAATCAACCTTTGAACGTTACTTCCTTCTTGGATTTGCAATATTTAAGGAGCAATATTTCAGATACAAACTTTTCTTTTAGGGAAAAAGGATGTAGGTTTTAACTTTTTCGTTCAGTCCCCAGTGGAGTCGCAACTATGTTAGCACTTGGTAAATTTCCTAGAGGTTGAAACAGAAGAAATCTACAAAGGTAACTTTATCCAACCACTTTTGAAGCTGGGATATAGCCCTTCCAACTTCAGAGAGGGATCTCTCTATATGATTTAGCTATGTTTTCAATTCTAGATATTAGGCTAGGTAAATAAATAGGTCTGTTTTGTTGTCAAAGTGTTTTTGATTTGGTTGAGACAGTCTACACATCCATTGGGCTATGGGGTCTATGTTTAATAAAAATGAAATACAACCAGAAACATGAAGGAAGAATTATACAGGGCGAGATAATATACTCACGGGATCTTTTAATAGCTTAGATGATGGACAGAAGAAAAGTTGAGAAAGATAATTTCAACTAAGAAACAGTTAAGAATTCCTTAATTGAAAACACCAGAAGATAAACACTAAAATCTTTCGAGTCAGAAACAGGCTATCTAAGATAAATCCTGCAACATTAGTTACTCTTAAAGATTAGTTTCATAAAACAATATGATCACAAAGCAAGAATAACATTCAACTTAGAGAATAACATCACCAGTGAATACACAATAGAATCCTGTAAAAGTGCCTCCTCTTTATTAATGGAAGATCTCTTCAAAAATCTTACAGTCTAATAGCGTCAGGGTGTGAAGATAAACAACCCTCAATACTTTGAAAGGTGAAGTATTTATAACTCAAATTACAAACGTTCCTGTCATAAATGATCAGGATGTGCTAATTCTATTTTTAGCCAAACAAATTTAAAAAATCTCCTAAATCTAGGAACTGCTTGATGACTTGGTGTAACTGCACGTTGATTTCTGGGTAGACCGTTGATGAAGCCTTTTGCATGGCCTCATCTGAATGGAAATGTGACTAGACCTGGACAGCTCATATGCTAATCGAGCAGATCGCAGAGTTCCTCCCATCTGAGATGACTGGGCACGTTGACCTTGAGCAGTCTTTGATACACTTCGTCCATTTCTATATACTTGGCGAATGTAGGCTTGGTGAGGAATATGTATCAAATCTCGTGCTGAATACTAATGTCCCACTGAAGGGCATCCACAAATGCTTTGTCGGTGATGCTCCCTTGTATGCCTACAAACTTTGAAATGTCCTTAGATACCTCAGCCAATCTCTTCTTGTAGTCTGGGAGTGTCATCAATTTATCATTAATAACCTTCAGACCAGGAAGACCTTTCTTTTGGAGAGCTTCAATCTTATTGAAGAACCTCTGTACCCCTTGGTCCATGACTTTAACCTTTTCTTCCAGCTGAAGCATTAGACCTCTCTTGGTCAAAACTCTTTTGACCTCAAGGATAGTCTATGTTATGTCTTTGATCTTCAGCTCTTCAAGCTCTTCCCTGGTCTTAGAACTGAGGAACTTGATGATCTCATTTGCCTGTGTTGGCATGTCTCCCAATTCTACTCTGATCTTCTCAATAGCCTGTTTTCTCCTCTGGACCAACTCATTCTTCTCAAACATGATTTGGATCATAGGCCATATCTCATTTATAGACTTTGTGATGTCTGTCCATACATTCTCTTTGACCTCAGCCAAAGTCTTCCCTGCCACTGTTTGCTTTCGGAGCTGCTGTAACTCCTACTTGAGTTGTTCTGTTACCTGATTTTCCTTGGAGAGACTGGTCTGGAAGGAAATTTTGAGTTCCTGGAGGTTCTCAACTTCCTTTTTAAGCCTATTGATCTCTGTCTCCTGCAGGTTCATATTTTCCATGGATTTGGTGAGGTCGGCTCTCCCCTCTTGTGATGTCAATGGAGTTGCGGATGGGACTGCTGTCACTGCTGCTGTGCTTGCTCCTGAAATCGGAATGGCACTCAATGGAATGACTTCTATTGGATTCATATGCTCCTTCTCTTTTAATAATATCTCCATCTCAACTTTCATTACTTTGAGCTGCACGTTTTGCTCCATGAGCAGCTTGAGCATTTCATCCTTCTCGCCTTCTTTCTCTACTATCTCCTTCGCCTGCGAGTCCTCTGTGGGCAGGAGCTTCAGTTGTTTCCTCAAGGAGGAGATGTCTGCATTCTTCTTCTTTATCATCTCCTCTGCATCTTTGATGTTCGAAGGATCATAGCTGATCTTGAGGACCAGCTCCTCCAAAGTCTTGATTCTGTTGTCCTTCGGAAAGGACGATATCTTCTCCAGCTTGAGTTGTGTCTGAGCATTGTTCAATGATACCTGTAATTTTGTTGCAGAAGCAAAAGCATGTGCCAACGTATGGAACACCATTTCCCCTATCTATTTGTGTAGATCCATATGATCTGCTGGGTGCATGTCCTTCGTCTGGAATTCGAAGGTGGCCCTCTTGTAGTCTGTGATCACCTTGGGGTCTGGTACCTATGCCTGGAGGAAGGCCATGTGCATCCTACCTTTTTCTGTGTCAAATGTAGACAGCAGCCTATGATGTGCAGTGGATGAATGCTTCCAAAACTGAGTGTAAGTACTACTGGTAAGGGTCTAGTTTCTTTTCTTGATCAGCTCGTACTTCTTGAAAATGCTCAACTTGGGTCCAGTCTTGCCTAGCTGAGTGTCCAGTGGGGAGTCTGTGGATTTCTTCGGTACTGCTGTGGTGATTTCTTTATGAAGGCTTGAACCGAAAGGTGGAATAACAGTCTTAGTCATGGTAGTAGGTGGGGCTTCTTGTTCTCCATTCGGACCAGGAACTGAAAAAGTCTTGGGCTTCTTAGTGTGCAACTAGAACTCTTCGGACGACACCTCCGTGACAGGCAGAGATAAATCTTGTCGAGGCCTTTTTTCCTTAGGGACCTGTGGCGTGGTCTTTGGCGGCACAATGGTCAGGGGAACCTAATATTCCACTTCGACCAAGGTGTTAGGCACCCACATAGTCTGATTGGCGAATTTCTCAATTTCGGGCTTAGCTTCGTGAACGTACGGGATGTTTTTGTTCTTCACCCACATTTCTGAGATGATTCCACAAGGATCATAATGCCATGGGAAGCTTAAGAAAAATTTCATCTCTCTCAACATCCTGTTAGCTTCTTCCCCGACGCCCCAACTGTTGCAAATGAAGGAGCCAATCTGCCCCTTGATTTGAAGTTGTTGCTTTTTCTTCAATGAAACAAAATGGATGTCATATGAATTCATGATTTGTCTTATATACTCTAAAGCAAAGATTCTTACCGGCACATATTTGGGCAGCTTATAGGGTGCCAACTCGCACCTGTATACTATCTCGGAATGGTTTTGATATAGGTACCAATCCCCGGTCTTTGTGTTGTCCGAGAGATGCAGGATTCTCTGGACTTCGTCATTTATTCGAGGCTCGGGCCTACCGCTCAACATGCTCACCACAGGGTGGTAGAACAGATCGATGAATGCCTTGAAGCTATATTCTATGGAGTTATGCTTCAGCAAAGAGGTCCATGCTGTGACTGGCTAAGGCCTTCCATCTGCGTCCATTTTCTGCATGGGAAAACTAAACTTATCTTCTTGATAGAAAACAAACATGTAGGCCAGTATATATGAGTATCTAAACATGCCTTTCGTGCCAAAATTCATGAACTGTTCGTGAATATTGTCTGCCAAGAAGGTGCTGAAATCAAACTGGGTAGTGGGCTTTTCATCAGTGGAGAAAATGGATAGAAAACCCAGAATGGGCTCATCTACCCACTGGTCGGAATAGTACCCTAGCAAAGCACAAAGGGAAGAAATGACCTGGTTACCCTTAGTGGAAAACATGGACGATGGGTAAGGGGGATTTGTGGAAGGGAATTGAGAGGAGGTGGGAAGAAAAAGCTCGAATATTTGAGCTCTTTGGGGAAAATTCATCTCCTAATACAACTCTGTGAGGATTTCCAGGTTGAAAGGAGACATAGAGTCGGCCCGGGGAATTTGCATCATCTAGTCGATGTCTTCGGGTGTAATGAGGAACAGGGTGTCTCCGGACGAGGAGATGATGGCTCTTTGTTCAGGAATATAGTGAGCTTGACATTTAAGCACAAACTCGGGAAAATGGTGGATCTGGAGAAAGAGGTAAAGGGGAAAATTGGACTCCTAGAGTCCAATTTCATCGCTCTGGTCCAGAAAAACTTCCCTGAGCCATGACTGGAGGTCTGAAAAATCGAAATCGCATTTGGTATCTGCGATCAATCTATATTTTTCAACCAATGGGATCTTGTCCAGGTCGACAGGAGGCGGGAGAAATGAGTTCTCTTCTCTTTCTGCGTGTCTAGGTTTTGGCGCCATTTCTGCAATGGTACCTCCAATAAACACAAAGTTAGTGGGGTCGACTGACTATGGATGAGGGCGATGAAATGTAATGGAGGAGTAAGCTATGAGTTTCTCTGGTGCGACGAGTGAACAGTGAAAATAGAGAAAAATGGTATTTTTATTCAAAAATGGGGTCGGTTGGGCACGGGAGACAGATCAGCTGGATAACAGATAGGTTATCCAGTAATAAATGGACAATGGGCCACTTGGGGGTGAGATGGCAGGTGATAGTGGCTGAAAAATACAAATGAGTGATGTGGCGGCTAGGGATTGGAGGAAAAAGTAGCAATAAGGGGCTGGTCATGAGTGAAAGGGGGTAGGGGATTGACAATAGTTATGGGATGGGACATAACTTGGGAACAAGTTGGACAAGTGGAACCAGTGGAAGATGACGTCCATGAGTGATGGGGGTCTGTCAGACAGCAGATGGTGACGGGACTTCAGAACCAATAGATTTATGCCACATATGACAAGGGGCCCACCAGAGGAAGATAACCATTCCAGACCACCCCCCCTCGGTTAAAAGCAGATCATCCGGGGGGGTCCGAAAACCATTGTGGGCCATTGATCTGCCCACCTATTTCTAAGCCATAGATCCAAGCGCACTCTTTATCACTCATTCCAGACCCCCCCCCCCTCATTTAAAGGCAGAACAGATGGGGGGGTCCAGAATCCAATCAAG
>JASDQU010735915.1:21254-57831 GCA_032191745.1 Picea mariana | reverse complement strand
ATACGGTAAGCCCATAGCGTGGAAAATAACATATGATGCCAATTGGTCTTATGTTTATTAACCATGCGTTGTAACATGGTCTTGAGGACCTTGTTAACTACTTTGACCTTTCCGTTAGACTGAGGGTAATATGGTGAGGCATACTCGTGGGAGAATCCTAACCGAGATGAGAGTTTGAAAAAAATCTCATTCTCGAAGTGTTTCCCATGATCGGAAACAAGTTGGAGTGGTACTCCAAGGTGAGAGATGATGTGGTTAAAGAAAAATGTGTTGCGGTGTCAGAAATATTTTTGAAGGTGGGCATAGCTTCAGCCCATTTGGTGAAGTAATCGACTGTGAAAACAATGTATTTGTGTCCATTGCTAGAGGGGGGATTACAAGTCATGAAGTCGATGCTCCATTTACAAAAAGGGCTGGCAATGCTGACTAGATGAAGAAGAGCAGGTGGTGCTCGGGCTTTGTCAGCATAAAGCTGACACTTCTCCGATCGTTTCACGACGTGAATGCAATCGTGAAACAAGGTAGGCCAAAATTAACCTACTTGGATAATCTTCTGAGTAGTGGATATTCCTGAAAGATGTCCCCCACATGCGCCGTTGTGGCAATCGTTCAAGACTCTATCGGCCTCGTCAATGGTCAGGCATCGACGAAGAATGGTGTCGACCCCTCGCCGATATAAGATGTCTTCGATGAGAAGGTAGAGGGGGGCTTGATGGTGAAGACGACAATGATCATGTCGTGAAAGGTGGTTACCAAACTTTTGAGTTCAGAGGTAGACGAGGAGGTTGCCGTACCAAGGATCATCCGAAGTGATGTAAAAGAGGTGTTTGTCAGGAAAGTCGATATTAAAAAGGGCGTTGGTTGTGTCAGAGGGGAGGGTCGTGAAAATTTCGGTGAGAACAAGGGCTTTCTTACTCTTGGGTGTTGAGAATTCAAGATTGTACTCCTGAAGGATAACAATTCATCGAGCAAATTTATCGTTAATTTGCCGATGACTAAGCAAGTATTGCATAGGGTTAGAATCTGCTATAACCGTAGTTGTGCGAAGCAGAATGTAGTGACGCGGTTTTTGGACTGTGAGGATGACTGCAAGAGCTAGTTTCTCTTTGTGTTTATACTTCAAGGGTGGCCCTGAGAGGTTTTTACTAACGTAATAAATGACATGCTCATGATTGTCATCACCTAGCTGAACGAGAACTCCTACTACCGAAACAACTGATGTTGAGACATAAAGGATATAGTCACAATTGTAGTCAGGTGCACTAATTAAAGGGGCGTTGGAGAGTGCCATTTTGAGATTGTCAAATGATTGTTGGGCATGTTCATCCCAGTGAAATGGGATGTCGTGACGTAGTAAGTGAAGGAAACCGTGTGCGCGAATGGCGTAGTCTGGGACAAATCATCATAGAAATTTAGCCTTGTCTTGTAGGCTCTGAAGTTGACATAAATTCTGGGGAGGTGGAATTTCAGTGATAGCTTGGACTTTGAGGGGGTCCACGGTAATACCGCTTTGGGAAACGATGAATCTGAGGAGGTGCCCCACAGTGACGTAGAAAATGTACTTGAGGGGATTCAAGTGGATGTTGTACTAACGACACCGTTGGAAAATGATTCGTAAATCATCAAGATGTTGGGTGCGTTTCTTGGATTGAGCTATGAGGTCGTCCAAGTATGCGAGGATGATATGAGCTAGATCGTGAAAAATGTATGTCATAGCTCATTGGAAAGTTGCACCAACATTCTTTAGGCAAAAAGGCATGAAACAATATGAAAAAGTACCCCAAGGGGTAGTGAATGCGATTTTGTACAGATCGGCTGGGTGAATTTGAATTTGATTATAACCAAAGAAACCGTCCATGAAGGATAGAGCCTCGTGGCCTATGCAATCGTCGATAATTTGATCGATGAAAGGCGTTGGAAAGTTGTCTTTGGGACAAGCATGATTAAGATCACGAAAGTCCGTGCAGATATGGATAGTGCCCTATTTTTTATTAATGGGTACAGGGTTGGAAACCCATGATGTATAGGCGATGGGGTAGATGAACCCGACAATGCGTAATTTGTCAATTTTGGCTTTGATGTCCGCTGCTTTGGATGTGTGTAGTGGTCGTTGTTTTTTACGAACTGGTGTAATGTCGAGCCAGGTGTCGATGCGATGTTCAACAATCGAGGGATCGAGGCCAGGCATTTCCATGTATGACCAGGCAAAAATATGCTGATATTCCTAGAAGAGGGCTTTATAGGTGGTGATTTCTTGAGGAGTGCAAGCAGCTCCAATGGTGATTTCCTCGACGACGCCATTTTTTATGGAAATGTCGATTTTAGTGGTCAGGGAAATGTTGGCCATATTGCCCTCTTCAAAAGCATCAGGGGCCAGAATGGGGTTTTTGAACCAGTCGATAGGCCCTGATGGGATAAAATCCTTGGTTTCAACCGTGTAGATGGGGTGTTGGTTAGGAGGCATGGAGGCTTCCTGTGGAAAGAAGAGTGCACAGTGGTGTAGTGCCTCGGATGGGTAGTCAAGGTTGTTTAACTCTTCAAGTATTTCCTCGTCACAGTAGAAGTGACGGGAATATAAGGGGTTATGAAGAGTGATATCGATAACTGTTGTTGTGTGGTTGCCCCCTGGTGATGAAGAAGCAGGGGGAACGATGCAAGGATATGGTGATGGTTCGCTTGACATAAACCAAATATCAAAGTACTGAGGAGTACCCGTGGTAGTTGGGTGTAAAATTTTCGTAGGGAAATGAGCGGGAGAGTTGGGGGGATTAGGGGGTGAATCCTCAGATAATTCATCCAAGAACCATGGAGGCATTGGAAGGGCCTCGAGTTTGGGGGAAATGACATGAAGAACCTCTAGTGATGAGGTAAGGTCAACTATCGAGTCTATGGGTCTGTGAAGTAGGGTCAATTGGCGTTGCCTGTATTCAATGATCATAGGACACTGGTATGTAAAATGATCTAATGATTCACATAGAGAGCAAGGGCATCTCATACATTCATTTACTGAAGTTGTGACATAGCGAATGTTAGTGATTTTTGGTAGGGATAACATAGCTAGACTAGGTTTGCTCTGGAAGCTCTGGTGTACTGCAGCTAATGTCTGCTGAAAGCATGGCAATGCTGGGAAATGGTGGGTATAATGGCCATATTCTAAACATATAGCGCAAGAAAATTTGGTTCGCAAGACATTACTACATGAATGGGGGGTGGTAGCGGTAGTACTGGCTATAGTGGTGAGTGTGGAGGGAGTTTGACTTAGTGGAATCAAATTTTGTAACTATGACAGAGATGGGCAGTTGTTGGTTTGGTGTCCATCTTTCTCACATAGCATGCAAGGGGGTTGGGCGCACAGAGGAAGTGGAGCTGTGGGCTCCTTCTTCTTTCTCTTGCCTCCAGCTGTGGCAGGGGGGGTAGTGAGTGGGGGTGTAGAGGGTATGGTGGGAGTAAGTATGGGAATCGTCATTGGGATTCCTTCTATTTGGCGGGGTAGGGATGGTCGAGGGACCATCTCGGGTGGGTGTAAATACCAAAATGGAATTGCTAACACCATATTAGGGAGGGTAAGCATTGTGTCTACCTGGAAAGCTTCGATGCCAAGTGGAGGGTAAAATAAGCGTATTTGAGTGATGGCTTGGGGAACTGTCTCCCAAACTGGGATATGACCTTGGGGAGAGGTGAAATCGTGGACTAGTGGGGTCGACGAGTTCGCAGGAGGCTCGTGAGGGGGAATTTATACAACTAGTGGGATGTCAGATATGATAGAAGCCTCCCTAGGAGGAAGGGTATCCTCTATGTTAGTTCCGTTAGATGATACGATGCATACTTGATTGGAAGGATGAAGGAGCGGTGGTGCTCCATGGTAAGTTCCTAACAATGATGGATCTTTGAAAATTCTGGGGCCCATCTCAATGAGTGGGTATGCGTCATGACTTGTGTGGATAAGAGGAAGAATGTTATCGATGTTGGCAGATGGGTTAGGCTCCTAATGTGAGACTTGGTCAATGGTAACGATCTTCCCATTATGGGGGAACATCATTGTTTGAAAGAAGGAAGAGGCAACTTCCTTCATAGAGTACATGTAGCTACGATCAAACAGGATATTATAATTGAGTGGGGCGTCGATAACTTCAATGTCAATGAGAATAGTCTTGCCCCCGAGTTCTACAGGGAAATTTTGGAAGAGCCCTTCAGGAGATGATGGTTATCCGTCATAAGCTCGTAAGGTAATGGTAGAGGGTATGAGTTCGGGGGAACCAAGTTTTTTCCATACAGATTTGGACATAATGCATGTAGATGCACCTTCATCGATGATACATCGATGAACTGTGATGTTCCATATTTTTACTGGGATTTGAAAAGTGATCAAGGTGGGAAGGCGGGGTTCACAACTGTCGAGATAAAATGTAATGAGTTGAGTATCTATGGGGTTGACTTCCCCCAAGGCAGAAAGTAATGATTTCCGCTGAGTGGGACAAGTATAAAGGACTTCTAAGACTGACATGGCAACCAGGGATTGTGCTAAGTCGTCAAACAAACTGTAATTATGAGCTTCCCTAGCCTGTGGGTTATGGACATTCCTGCATAATGGGATGTGAGGGATGAAAAGAGGTGGCTCTGTGTTAGGGCGAGGGATCACGAATGGGGGTCCTGTTGGTGCAGGGTTTGTCTCTGGAGGGATGGGAGGAGACTCAGCAGGTGCATGATACTGATGATTACGTGTTTGAAAAAGGATTTCTTCCTCACTAGTGAGGAGGATTGTGTGATCTACTGGATTGTTTGGGTTGAGGTACTGTCCAACCTAAGGTGGGGGATGTTGCATGTCCTGTTGGTAGTTTATCACACCTTGGTGTGGAATAGGATTCTGCAGCATGACAGGGGGGGGTTGTTGCATTTATTGTTGTGGTGCCTACTGAGGGGTAGGTGGTGCTGGAGGATGGGGTAGACTGCCTGAGTCTTTCAACCATTTGAAATTAGTGATTTGGGGGCAATGATGAGTGTAATGACCAAACTCACCGTAAAGGGCACAAGGGAAGTTGGTTTTAATAGTATTGTTATTTCTCCCTTGACGCCTATTATTATTGTCCCCCTGGGGGTTCTGATTCCCTTGGTTTTGGTTGCCCCCAGTAGGTTGGTTCTGCTAGGGTTGATTCCTGCCTTGGCCTGGGTTGTTGTTGTTCCTGTTTCTTCCTTTATTTTTGGCATTGTTCGATGGATGGGTCAGATTTTTCGTATTCAGCTGTTCAAAATTTTGATATTGTTGAATAGGAGAGTGTTGAACAAAATTCACCCCAGCATGAGGATGTGGGGGAGCCATGGGTTGTGGGGGACCAGGAAATGGAAAGTACAGATTATATGGGGGTAACGATCTGTAAGGTACATAGGAAGGCATGGAGCTTTCAATAGTACTATAAGATGAGGTAGAGGGGGTACCAGAAGTCGTTTGAATAGGTGGGTGTATGGGGGGTGCCGGTGGTGGCCCACTGATGGGTGGTGGCATAGAAATAGGGTATGGTTGTTGATAAGGGGGAGGGGGGTAATAAGAAGTTCCCCCGTATGCCAATGGGTATTGAGGTGTTCCATACATTGGTGGTTGTTGGGGTTGTGGACCGTGGTGAGTGGTGTTACCAATCAGTCCGTCTGCTGAGTGAGACATCCCAGGTTTGTCTTGGCCAAATGGCACAAGTTTTGGGAGATCAGGAAGTACAGTGTATAAGTACCGTGACTATGCATAGATAAGGTCATATTGTTGAGCCTTACTGATGGCTTCCTCTTCATATTGAGGGAAGTTGGAAGCTACATCCTTACCGAGGAGAGAGACAAGTGATCTAAGAAACCAGTCCAGACATTGTTGTTTGGTGGTTTCTACTTTGCACAAACTACATCTCCTACACCACTCGTGAATGTGATCAATGATATGTGTGGTTGAGGTTTGTTTGAAATTAGAGAGTAGTTCCAGACCATTGTCGTGGAGGATTGGTAATTGGAAGAAGGTAAAAAATGCTTTGGCCAAGGACTCGAAAGTTGCATGAGACCCTGATTTTTCATCTACATACCATTTGACCGATGGGCCAGTGAGTGTGCATTGAAATAATTGAAATCTAATGGAATCATCCATAATGCTGTTGGAAGAGCACCATAGGTGAAAAGTCATGACATGGTTGGTAGGGTCATCACCTGCCTTTCCTTCAAACTTGGGTATGTCTGAAGGTAGTTTGGTGGGCATTGCAGGCCATGTGGGGTCATGCAATATAGGATCATTGGTGAGTTTGTTTAGATCTGGTATGTTGAGAGAGGCCAAATATGGCATCTGTAGTGGGGGGGGAGGATTATCTCCAGCCATGGTGTAAATGTGTCATGAACCTGACCCTCAAGGGGGGCTAGGTGGGTTGGTACTTCCCCCTTGAGAGGAAGTTGGTCCTTCGCTTCCGTGTAAAGGAGAGCGAGTGGATGGTGGGACTTGGGAAGTGGACCCAAGTAATGTGGAACCAAGCAAAGATGATCCTAAAATAGTGGCACTCACAAGAGTGTGTGAAGGTGGTGCCGATGAGTGGGCAAGACCAGGCACTCCCCCCAAGATAGGAGGGAGGTTTAGCAAGCATTGGGAATGGCGAGGATTCTGTGGGTCCCCTATGATGTCCAACTAGCTGAGTGAATGTGTGCAAATGGTGGTGAGAGTAATAAAAAAACAAGATCCTTTTGTTGCAATTTTTCAACTTTACACAATATATATATCCAAATCAAAATGTAGTCAGAAATGCATCATACATAAAGTGTTTTGAAAAGAAGCATATATGTGGATAAGTGGGTTTTGTCCACATGGGGAATCAAAGAAAACAAATGCTTGTGTCCTAGAAGACGTAACGTCCTTCCTCTCAAATAACACTGGACCTTCCAATAGTACTCAATAGTGGGGTCTGAAGTCACTGGAAGATAAACTAGTGAAGGATGAAATAATTGGTTATAAGGAGGGCTAAAGGGGGCATATCCCGAAAGAGCTGGTGATATTTCCCAATAGCCGCACAAAATCCAATCAAGGTGCAATTGCAGCCCACAATTGCCACCTGGGTAGATGTCCTAGAATTTGGTCACTAGGTACCTCGGTCAAAGTGTGGCATTTAGATTTTTGGCCTCATAAATGGGTCACGGGCTGGATCCCGTCCAAAAGGTGGCTGCCTCAAGGGGGGATGCATAGAACAACCAGACCTTCGCTTTCAACCCTTCATGGGTATCTCCCTGCCTTATGGTGTTAGGAACACTTGACTTGGAGGATTTTCAGTTCCCTATTTAACAACGTCTATGGTTTTGACAATGTGAGAACCAGATAACGGGGAGTTATTTGGATGCCTATCCCCGAAATCCTACCTAGACTAAAAAATTATTANCACAATTGCCACCTGGGTAGATGTCCTAGAATTTGGTCACTAGGTACCTCGGTCAAAGTGTGGCATTTAGATTTTTGGCCTCATAAATGGGTCACGGGCTGGATCCCGTCCAAAAGGTGGCTGCCTCAAGGGGGGATGCATAGAACAACCAGACCTTCGCTTTCAACCCTTCACGGGTATCTCCCTGCCTTATGGTGTTAGGAACACTTGACTTGGAGGATTTTCAGTTCCCTATTTAACAACGTCTATGGTTTTGACAATGTGAGAACCAGATAACGGGGAGTTATTTGGATGCCTATCCCCGAAATCCTACCTAGACTAAAAAATTATTATGGCACCTCCTGTGGAGGAAAAATTAGTGAGTTTTTAGAAAAAATTTAGATGTGGTTGTTTTGAGAGGTTGGGGGTGTGAACCAACCTCATTAAATTTAAATGGGAGTGGATAGTTTCATCAAGAAAAAGGGTGGGGTGTTTCAGAATCCCTTTGGAGGAAACTTACTTTGACCTCCATGTTTCAAGAAGAAGCTATGTGAGTGACAAGTGACTTTTGTGTGTGAATGAGTGAAAGTGTGCCAATTTTTAGTGAATTAGGTGTCACCTTGCTGCATGTGGACTTCGCTTGGTCCTTACAAGTGTTGATTACCTAATTAACTAAGTGCCTTTGGTACAACCTTGCGTAATTTGAAAGTCCCTAGGAAGATAGCATGTGGACATGTGGGTTTGTTACTATCCCTTTAACTCCCTATTGTGATGTAATCTAAGAAAATCTTTGAAACTATCCTAGATTGTGATCATGTGGGCATATATGGGCCCATTACAAAACCTTTAAACTTCCCTAGTGATTTGATCTAAGAAAGTAAATTTCAACACTATCCTATCTTTGTAGCATGTGGGCATGTATGGGCCCGTTACAATATTAAGATGTGTTTGAAAAAATAAACTAAGAGGATCCCCAAGAAGGGTTGTTGTCCTCTCCTAAAGGTTTTAATCTTCTTAAGGGAGATGAAATTGTTTCACAATCTTTTTCTAATTCTCAAGGTCGCTTGGAGGCGCGAGAGAAGAGCATACTAAGAGATTGTTATCCAACTTCTAGTCCCAATGCAAGTTAAATGTGATTAAAATTGATTTCCAACTTATATTTTGAGTCAAAACAAGCCATCCATGTGTCGAAAATGAAAGCAAAAGAGGAAAAAATGATTTTAACCCCCTAAGTGCCTATGTGTTTTGACTAACCACTTTATATGAAGAGGGGACTAAGTGTGGTGCAGCTTTAAAACATGTTTGAAATCATTTTTAAGAAGGCTAATGGCCTTCCCCACATCTCAAAAACTTTACAATGTGAATTTTTGCACAGACGCACGGGTCTCAGTGGAGACAGAGGCGCACAGAGCGCATGTGCACAGACCTGAAAGAGTTAATGAGTGCACGTGCACAAAATAGAATTGTGACTTGAGCGCATGTGCGCACGATGTGTGTTTGTGGGCCTAAAAACCCGTGCACAAGTGACACACGACCGTGAATGAAAATTCTGGATGGAATTCTCTCAATTCACCTTGGAATTGGATGATTGGCAGGTCAACTTAGGCCGGTTAATGCACCTGCAAGTTAAATAAACCAAAAGAAGAGCTAGAAAAACCCAAATGGGGTAGGAAATTGATACCTTTCCCCGGTGGAGTCGCCAATCTGTTGTGCCTCTTTCTTCACCTTAGTGAGAAAAATAGAGGTGCTTGCAAGCTTAGTTGGGTTTGCTAAGCAGGACAATTGTAAGGAAAAGGGTTAGAAAAAGAAATATAAAACAATAACTAAGAATTAAACTAAGAAATAAAACAACAACTAAATTTATAAACATAGGGACATAAGGACAAAAGACACAATTAGACCCATGTCACCAATGATAAGGCTAATATTAGTGAAAGAAAACACCGAGAAGCAAGGGGACTATGAGTCCCTTCTTCCTCCAAGGGAGGGCTCTTGGACCCCCACAAATAATCTCTTCTTACAACTTTGAAAAAGAAAATGAAAATGGTGAAAGAATTCTTTGCTAATCCACTCAAGGGGTGATATGGATTGCCCAATGCAATAATGCAAATATACTCTTGGCAAGGATAGAAGAGTCCTCAAGAGAATAATGGCAGCATAACTTTGCTTTGAATTCCTTGAAAAATGAAGTGTATCCATGGCCTTTTTATAGCATTCCTTTGAGTTATTGTCCAACTAGTTTGTAGTGTGTAAAGAGGCTAATTAGGGCATTTCTAGGTCTTTGACCAGCCACCCAGTCGAATCCAGTCCAAATTTGAGTGTTAAATCAACTTGGAAGTTGAACTAGAAGTGGGTGGGAGGCCGACCACTCTCATAAATGTGTCATTTATCAGGTGCGTGGCTTTTTGCGACAACAGTCATGCATTGTGCGCATGTGCGCGAATATTGCATTTCTGTTTTGCGCATGTGTGCGCACGCCCAGTGTCTTCATAGTGCCCTTCAATTTTTTCACTATTTGTATAGTTTTTTACCCTTTGGGAATGCTTTTGTGTTAATTAAGGTCCATGGATGACCTCATAACTGTTTGACGATGTTGAATTCTTGTAACCATTTGCGGATGAAATTTTAGTGATAACAACTAGGAAGATGGTGCTTAGAAGGAGTGGAACTGCCACGAGCCCCGGATGAGATTTGTGTAGGAGTGGGAATAGAAGCATTCAATGCATGATATCTGGGTGGAAGTGTTGGGGTGAATATGGGAAAAAGTGGAGTGCCAATGGGGGCTTGGCTGGCCACTGTTGTCTTGGTGTGAGGAATCATAGTATCTGGGACCATTGTGTGATGGACCATTTGTAGGGTGATAGTCTAGATGTGGTCAGCTGGCAGAGCATCTGTACCAGGAAAATAATATGCATTAGTAAAAGGTACCACATCTAGATCAGATGTTTCGGGTATCTCAGGTGCGACAATGATATCAACGCCTGCTCCTGAGCCAAAGAGATCCCGTCTAAAAATGCCAGTAGTCCAAAAAGTATCTTGACCCTCAGGTCCTATGAAAGGTCTGGTTGGTGATCCAAAAGACTGAACAACTAAATCTCCAGAAGAATTCACTCGCAGAATACGTCTCCCAGAGTCGGGAGGAAGTTGAAAGTCTTCTCGAGAACTGGTAATTCGAAACCATTCTAGAGAGTTAGTTCTTTCCACTTGTGGAGTGGCAACGTATTGGACTTCACTCTATTGAGGAGAGCCCTCTGGTGAGTTGGTAGGCAAGGGTTGAGAACCTTCCAGATCTTCTGGGGGTAAGCCTTGCATTCTATGTGAATGGCGTGGAGGGTCAATTGTGATCGAGTTAGAATCTTATGAAAGAAATTCTAAGGCCAACTTGGGTAAACAAATGGCATGCACTAGTAAAATATAGGAAACAAAACCAAGCAAACAAGACCTTCCAATTCCGAAGTCACTAATTGGTGATGAAATCCAATGTCGCGATGACGAGACAAGAAGGGATTGGGGTAGGGTGGAAAAGTTACGTTGATGAATTACTTAACGGACTTACACCCTAGTGCAAGCTCCCACACATAATCATGGGTATACCCTCCAAGGAACCTGAGTGAGTCTGTTCAACATCGATTCCAAGTATCATGAAGACTTACCCCTTCACAGTCACCTTGTGTAAGACCCTAAGAAGATAGGCTACTAAGGTTACCACCAACAACAATGATGCCTGGGGGAACATTTGATAGTCCGATCCACACAGAAGGGCAGGGTATCTAGCTCGAAATCAACTTGAGAGGCTTCCACTCATCATTATGGGTATACCTTCAAGTGACCCCCATAATATGTGCAATATCTACATTGATATCAACAAAGCAAGGTGAGTAACTTTGTCAATCTCGATCCTACCTCGGGTTTGACCCTTGTGTGAGAAGGGATTCCCAGGACAAAATGCTACAAATCGAATTTGAAACTCCTTATCAAAAGATGCTATTGTTTGTTTTGTGCTTTGGAGAGTGTGTCTCACTGCCTATTCCAAAGCTCTAGCCTAGCTAGTGTTGGTGTAAAAGAGCCCTAGAAAAAGTTACTATTTGAATTTTAAAATTGCGCAATATTATTAAAGGTTGTTGTTACTCAAAAGGAGATGGAAATGAAACTGATGTTGTGTGAGACTCTGACCCAACAATGCATAAATAAGGATGAATGATACAAATTCTTTGTTCGATGAATCCTATTTACAGGAGGGAAAGAGGATTTTTCTGGAACAATGTGAACTACGATGTATGATCTTCTCTGAAATTCAATATCAAACAATCGTGAACAATGCAAATTCTCTATTCATTTTCTTTCAATACTTGGATGCCAATATTTTTCGAATACAAGGGTTCTTTAAAAAATAAAATGTCTTTAATTTTTCATTAGAAACCAAACAACAGGGATGGAACTAAGAAAAAACAAGCAACCAACAAAAAAGAAATACACAACAAACACCCAAACCAATCTTTCAATGAAGATAAAAATAACAAACTGACAAGACTAGTCTCTTCAAATGCACATGGGTAACACTTTTCCAAGTAATAAGAAATTGAAAAGGACAATTGATCTCAACTTTTAAACCAATCAAAGGCTACTGACCAAACAAGCACTCGGATTTCAAACCCAAAGATTATACCCTTGTTAAGAAAAGGTCAAGAGGCAAAAATTGAGCAAAATGATTAAGAAGAGCTTTCAATTTTTGAAAACTAATCATTCACAAGATTTGAAGTCAAGAATCATTCAATCATTGGCCAGAGAAGTTCTTCCTAGACACACAAAAAAATCTGGGCATATGAGGACACAAAAGACTTATTCCAAAATTTTCACAAGTGAGTTTGCAGGCTGAGAGTGGGGCACAATGCGAGAATCAAGGATTCTCGCAGGTTAGACATAGGCAAAATGCAAGAAGTTTTCACTGAGCTGAACACCAGGGTGAAAACTTTAGTGATTCTTGCAAGCTACAGAAGGGTGCAATGCGAGAAGGTCTGTAATCAAGCAAATTTTGGAAAAAAGACAACTTTTGAGGGAACTTCTGGACCCAGGGAATCTGTAAGGGTTTCCTTAAGACTCAGAGATTGATTGGGAATGAAAAATGGTAGGTTGAGAGCAAATGGCCAAGAAAAAACCCCTAAAATGGGTCGTATCCCCAGTGGAGTCACCAATTTTGTTATCGGATAAATTGGTAGGTGCGGACACTAACAGATCTCCCTAGATCCACCTAGATCTAGAACAAAACAGGACAGGACATGAATCTTTCCCTAAGTTGTAGTCATTAAATCTAGTGATAAGAAGGAATGAGTGACATACCTTTATATCTCTTCCTTAGGTCTCTGTTGTTCTCGCTTCGCTCCGGTGCTTTTGTGAAATCAAGTCCAAGATAACACAAACCAACCAAAGTGAAGATAACAAAGTATATTTGGTGCAGACCCCCTACCTCAGCAGGATTCTGCGACCTCTCGGTCTCTGGATCGATCTTCTTCTGAGCCGAAATGGCTCTTCGGGCTCCTTCTGGAACCCTTTGAATAAATCCACGGGTCCCTTTAATTCCCTAGCACAAGCTTTGAGAAAACCTATGCATGCGCTCATCTTTCAGCGCTCTTGTTTGTTTTGAACCAACACACACCTTTTGTGTTTCGAGGTTTCGGGACTCCTGCATGCGATCTCTCCCAGGCTCCTTGTCCTTCAAATTTCCAAAACTTGAAAAAAGGGTTGAGGTTCTTGGCTACTCCCCTAAACTCTCTCCATGTGACCACTTCCTCGTGACCATGCGCTAATGCCAAAAGGCACCTTTCGTGGTTCGAGACTTCGACGTTTGAGAGTCCCATCCCTTTGCCTCTTGAAGCCTTGAATCCTAGTCCTTCCCCAAACCAGATCTGACGGTCCTGTCCTCCTCGATCGATGACCATGATCATTTCATGATTTTATGAGTCGGGACTCCACGTCTCCCGACTCCTAGCCTCTCAAACACCCAGGTCCCGAAATGCTGAAAAGGGATTAATAGGCTTTGCGAGTTGGAGGTTCTCGACATAATGTCACAACTCTTACAATCACCGAAATGTGAAATGTCAAGGAAGGTTAACTCCTCCAACACGATGAGCACACACCACATGTTTCCCACTAGTTTCGGCTTTCAGGACTTTGAGCGAATAGCCAACAATCATTCCTATTCCCTTATGATTCCTCGAACTCCGAAATTTCACCTTTGGTGGGATCAATAGCTGTCAGCCTCCCTTGATCCAATGGTCTCGATATTTTTGGGATTTCACAAACCGAGAGTTTGAAACTCTCGACTCCAGAATCACTTGTCGCGCCAATCCCTGAATTCCCAAAATGTGAATTCGTGCAAGATCCGATGACTCTCATTGGATTGGATCCAATGGCCCCTATCTCTCCTGAGATTATGGGTGATTGTAAAGGGACTCTCCTTAACCCCCTTACTCCTTTGCAAGATCCAATGGCTCTCGAGTCTTCAGTGCTTCTCCACGAAGTGTTCCTGCCATTCGATTTCACACTTGATAATCCCTCCTGAGCTTGAGAACTTCCTCCCTCCCCTTGGGAGATCTTCTGAAGTTTCAAAGGCCTCAACCTTTTCTTCCTCTATGAGCTCAATTCCTCTAGATATCACCTGCGTTCTAGGAACACTATCCCTCCTGATATTTTTCAACTAAGAACCTCAAAGGGTTTCTCGACCTTATTCTCACTCTGTTGTTACTCGGTGCGCTAAGGAACTATCCTTCATAAGATTTATTTATACGAGCATCTAGGGGACTCACCCTTCTGTGTCCTCAAAGGGAATTCTGGTGTCCTCCTGACGACCTTCTGCTCAAGCCCTCCTTACTGATCTTAACAGAGTATTCAGTAACTCTGTGAGTGTCTCTCCTTGACACTTCTCTTCCCAACAGAACTTGAAATGAGTCCTTCTGTACACTTTATGCAACTGCTCAATGCCCTCCTAGAAGAGCTTCCACAAACTCATTAGTGATTCTATTTTCTATCTAAACTCAAAATAGAATTATTATGTGCACTCTATGCACTTGCTCAATGCCCACCTGATAGAGTTCTCCAGAATCCTTAGTGACTCTGTCTTCTCACCAAACTCAAAATAGATTTCTCCTCAATGCCCTCCTAACAGAGCCTTTACAAAATACTCAACAATTTTTCTTCTCCTCTCTGTGCTCTCCTCTGCACAGTTTCTCCTTCAAGGTTTTCAACAACCTTGAGGCTTCCTCCTTGAGTCAATGAATTCAGCTGGTGCACCCTTCTGGCATGTCTCTGTCTGAAATTCCACATAATTCAGAAGTGCAATCCTTACACTGGCTTACAGAGACTGCAGTACTCTGTCATGCACTCTTGCATGAAGCCACAAAGAACCCAAACCTGAAAATCAAAGAACTCAACAGACAACGACTCTTGTCTATAACCTGCAAATGTAAACAACACATACATCCACATCATATAATCAACACATAGAGACATTCATTCATGAACATACACATAATAACATGTAGGAAAAACTGCTCTGATTTTATTGATCAAGAATGCCTGATTACAATGTGTTTGAGCTTGGACTGCAACAGAGTCTCGACTCTCCTCTCCTATCTAACCTATTCTCTCTCTCTGTTCTACTCTCCCAACTAAACTAGATACAAAGAGGATATTTTTTTACAAAGAGGGGATCCTCGAGCGCTTCCCTCCATCTGCCAACTCTCATTAAATTACATTCAATTACATTGAATGGTTGTCTAGTCCGAATTAGATCTAGATCTCATCCTTACAACCATTTAAGACAATTTTCAAATTTTGAAAAATGAGAGGGTTGCGTCTCTCTCCTTCCATTGAATGCACACTTTGATGTGCTAGCTGGATGGCATGTAGTTGGCTTGGAGTGATGCTCCTGCATCATAATCCTCTGCTGTGAAAAATTCATGAGCTCCTGCTCATGATATTCCCAGCGTGGCTATTGAAATCCACCTGGATCCCAAACAGCTCTTTGGAGCTGTTCATCCGCTCCATCACTTTGATGCTGCTGCTGCATCTATTTCCCTACTGCTATGGCAGGTTCTCTGGTCAGCTTTCCTTTACTGACTACTTCTACTGATCTGATCATCAGCCTTCTGATCTTTTCAATTATCTCATATAGTTTCTCCCAGGGATGGTTCTCCTTCTGTAGCCTACTCTGCTACACTTATTCTCTGCAAATGGGTAGATCATCCCAATCCCCCATGTTATCTTCTTCCTCTGTGGCCTCAACTTGTCACCCTGCTGAAAAGTTTATCTCTACAGTCTTATCCTCCTGACTGACTTGTTGTTTAGACACCTTCTCTGACACACTTTCTTCTACCATTTCCCCTTTTTCTAGTTTAATTCCAGCTGCTCCTCATACTGGAATTTCCCTTCATCTATTGATGCATGCCTCGACATTACAATCATCATCATCTGTTCAACTCCCTGGCTGAAATTTCTGAGCGGTTCCTTGGAATGCTCCTTTTCTAACATCTACATGACTCTCTGCTCATGGAAGTCATCTACCGGTTCTGGGTTGTTCAACCAATCCTCCAACATTTCTAGTTACTTCTCCCATGGAGTGAGCATCTCAACTGTGTTCTCCTCTTCTTTTCCTTGGGCAGCTTCTAATATCTGCTCCTTCATCATGACAGTCTCTAATGGTTKCCATTCCTTTCTTGTACCTGCATCACAGACATAGTTAACTTTAAAATCATCTGGCCCCATGGCCTCCTCCTCAGATTCTTGTTGCAYTATACCCACATGCGCAACACTTGTATTATTCTCTACTAGACAATTTGGAAGGAATACTCGAATTCCCCCAATCATCAAAATACTTTTTTGACCTTCCTTCTCTTTCAAATCCTCTTTCTGATATGAACTCACCTCTGAGCTCATGTTTTCTTCCTTGCCCACCTAGCAATATGGGATTTTTTCCTTGCCCACCTGGCAGTTCACGAGATCTTCCAATGATATCTCCTCCTCATCATCACTGAGATTTCTCCCAGCTTCTGGTTCACACACATGAACCATCTCTTCTTCATCTCTCAGGATTTCCACATACCTCAGCCATTCCTTCAATAGCCTTCACTATCCTCTGGCCAACAATTTCTTGACTGCCCACTTTGCTTTCCTCCTCAGAGGCCATTCATACACCCAATGTGTCTTTGCATCCTACTACATTTGAAATGCAAGATTCTCCATCCTCACCCTTATCTCAGTGAGCTCTTCATCTATCTCATCTTTTCTCTACTACTGATGGTTCTTCTTTCCACTGCGTCTGTGGTCTTCAGTAGCCATATTCATGTTCCTGTCTGCCCTCCTGGAAAACTTGTTTCTGTCACTCTGCAACCGTGGGTGCTTCCAGCATCTCCTACAGTCCCTCTGACTGTCTATTGACTATTGTGCACCTTGTAACAATCATTACAGAGCTTCAGCACTCTATCTTCCTTTCCCCTAGCTCCCTTTGCCTGCAATATACTGACAAAATCAGGCTCTGATACCACTTGATGCGTATCAGAGTATTGTTTTCTTTTCCTTCTTCCTCCTTCTGCCTATAGTATACAAACAAAGAATCATGCTCTAATACCACTTGAAACAGACCCCCTACCTCAGCAGGATTATGCGACCTCCTAGTCTCTAGATCGATCTTCTTCTGAGCTAAAATGGCTCTCTAGGCTTCTGCTATAACCCTTTGAATGAATCCACATGTCCCTTTAATTCCCTGGCACATGTTTTGAGAAAACCTATGCACGTGCTCAGCTTTCGGCGCTCTTCTCTGTTTTGAACCAACACACACCTTTCGCATTTCAGGGTTTCGGGACTCCTACATGCGATCTCTCCCAGGCTCCTTGTCCTTTGAATTATCGAAACCCAAAAAAATGGCTGAGGCTCTTGGATACTCTCTTAACCTTTCTCAATGTGACCACTTCCTCATAACCATGCACTAATGCCAAAAGGCGCATTTCATGGTTTGGGACTTCGACGTTTGAGAGTCCTGTCCCTTTGCCTCTTGAAACCTCGAATCCCAGTCCTTCCCCAAACAAGATCCGATGGTCATGTATCCTCCTCGATCGACGACCACGATCATTTCATGATTTCGCGAGTCAGGACTCCACGTCTCCCAACCCCTAGCCTCTCGAACACCCAGGTCTCGAAATGCCAAAAAGGGCTTAAAGGGATTTGTGAGTTGGACATTCTCAATGCAATGTCACAACTCTTACAATTGTTGAAATGCAAAATGTCAGCGAAGGTTGACTCCTCCGACGTGACGAGCACACACCACCTGTTTCCCACTAGTTCCATCTTTCAATACTTTGAGCAAACAACCAAAAATCGTTCCTCTTCCCTTATGATTCCCCGGAATCCAAAATTTCACCTTTGGCAGGATCAACGGCTGTGAGCCTCCCTTGATCCAATGGTCCTGATATTTTCAGGATTTCATGAACCGTGATTTTGAAACTCTCGACTCCAAAATCAATTGTCGTGCCAATCCCTGAATTCATGAAATGTGAATTCGTGCAAGATCCGACGACTCTCATCGGATTGGATCCAACGAACCCTATCTCTCCTGAGCTTATGAGTGATTGTAAAGGGACTTTCCTTAACCCCCTTACTCCTTTGCAATATATGATGGCTCTTCGGTCTTCGACACTTCTCCACGAAGTGTTCCCGCCATTTGATTTCACACTTGATAATCCCTCTTGAGCTTAAGAACTTCCTCCCTCCCCTTGAAAGATATTTTGAAGTTTCAAAGGCCTCAACCTTTGCTTCCTTTGCGAGCTCAATTCCTCTGGATATTGCCTACGTTCTAGGAACACTATCCCTCCTGATATTTGTCGACTGAGAACCTCAAAGGGTTTCTTGACCTTCTTCTCACTCTGTTGTTACTTGGTGCGCTAAGGCACTATCCATCCTTAGCTTTATTTACCGGAGCCTCTAGGGGACTCACCCTTCTATGTCCTTACAGGAAAATATGGTGTCCTCCTGATGACCTTCTTCTCAATCCCTCCTTACTGAGCTTAACAGAGTATTCAATAACTCTATGAGTGTCTCTCCTTGACACTTCTCTTCCCAATAGAACTCGAAAAGAGTCCTTTTGTGCACTCTATGCAACTGTTCAATGCCCTCCTAGAAGAGCTTCCACAGAATCCTTAGTGATTTTGTTTTCTCTTTGAACTCAAAATAAAATTCTTCTTTTCACTCTATGAACTTGCTCAATGCCCACCTGGCAGAGTTCTCCAGAATCCTCAGTGACTCTGTCTTCTCACCGAACTCGAAATAGAGTTCTCCTCAATGCGTCTTGTGCATTTTCTCAATGGCCTCTTGGAAGAGACTTTACATAATTCTCAACAATGTTGCTTCTCCTCTCTCTGCTCTCCTCTGCACAGTTTCTCCTTCAAGGTGTTCAGCAACCTTGAGGCTTCCTCCTTGAGTCAATGACTTCATCTAGTGTACCCTTCTGGCACATCTCTGTCTGAAATTCTATAGAATTCAGAAGTGCACTCCTTGCACTGGCTTACAGAGACCACAATACTCTGTCATGCACTCTTGCATGAAGCCACAAAGAACCCAAACCTGAAAATCAAAGAACTCAAAAGACAATGACTCATGTCTGTAACCTGCAAATGTAAACAACACATACATCCACATCATATCATCAACACATAGAGACATTCATTCATGAACATACATAGAACAACATGTAGAAAAAACTACTTTGATTGTATTAATCAAGAATGCCTGATTACAATGTGTTCGAGCTCGGACTACAACATAGTCTCGATTGTCCTCTCCTATCTAACCTATTCTCTCTCTCTGTTCTACTCTCCCAACTAAACTAGATACAAAGAGGATATTTTTTTACAAAGAGGGGCTCCTCGAGCACTTCCCTCCATCTCACCAACTCTCATTAAATTACATTCAATTACATTGAATGGTTGTCTATTCTGAATCAGATCTAGATCTCAGCCTTACAACCATTTAAGGCAATTTTCAAATTTTGAAAAACGAGAGGGTTGCGTCTCTCTCCTTCCATTGAATGCGCACTTTGATGTGCTGGCTAGATGGTGTGTAGCTAGCTTGGAGCGATGCTCCTGCATCAATATTCAATGTCGACCTATGCATATGATCAAGAAGTTATGCAATAAAATAAGAGTAATTTTATGGGAAAGGGACATGCCACTGTATTATATTAATTGAAAGTAGAAGATACCACTGGATCACCTTGATTTCGTAAGCTTCCTTTCATTGACCCTTGGCTCCAACACACACACTTGCTCTATATTTGCATGAAGAAGGTCTGATGTAACTTGATAGACCAAACAGAGTCTCCAAGCTTCTATCCAAGCAGGGTTCTTCACACAATCCTTTCACTAATTCTCCATTCAATCTTGCTTAACCTTTTCCATGAGAAACCTTTCAATATATAGGAGAAGGAGGGATGGTTACATGTATGAGGATGATCCCACCAAATCTGAGAAGCCATTAGGATTCCAACCATACGAATACCAACTCATTTTCTAGAGGATCCCCTTCTAGAACCTTCATGACCTCTTCTCCTTTCCAAGCTTAAAAACAAGTTCGCACCCTATCTATTGAGCAGACTTAGAATATTTAATGCCCTAAGTGTGGGTGGCCTATGAGAATGAGCGATTTTCGCACCCTGTAACATAGGTATCCTATGAACACATCTTAAAAATGTGTTTTTTGGAAGAAGACAATAGTCACTTTTCTCAAGCAAAAAGTCCTTGTGGGAGCCTGAATACAACACTGTAGAGACATCACCAGAGTGACCAAAATAATGTGTAACAGCCATACGATGGTGTATGGATGTGGGTGCAACGTTGTCGACACGGTGGGTTGCTTGACAACCTCTATTGATATGAGGTTCTACTAGTTACCGCTATCAATGATGAAGTGTAGCGTGTTGAAATTACTAAGACAAATGAGAGGAGGGGTGAATGAGTTGTTACTATACTTAAACAATATTAAGTCAATTAAACCATTTTTAATCTTTCTCCAAGGGACCATCAATATTATACAACATATGAACAACATAAATAATGAGCATCAATCACACATAAGATATACACATAGAAAGATTTTCATGAGGAAACCCATAAAGGGAGAAAGCCTCTTCTTCTTAGAAATGATACGCAGTCTTTTAAGTTCTATACATCTTCTATAGTTGAGCACCAACTCAATGTGAGGCTACTACCTCTGTTTTACAAGCTCCAACTTGTTTGAGAGAACCAACTCTTTGGTTTCTCTAGCACCCACTAGAAGGAAGCACCAACTCCTTGAGTGTTCCAACACCAACTGGATGGAAGCACCTACTTCCACTTATACAAGCACCAACTTGCATACATAAAATATGTGTTTTACCAAGCACCACCCTACCACCCTATTTTCTAGACACAACTAGATGGAAGCTACAACTCCCAATATTCAAGAATCAACTTGAATATTAGAGGACCACAGTCCTCCCTAGCATCACCCTACCTCCCTGATTATAAATAAATGACTGAATAACCAACAATACAGATATATCAATTCTTACCACTTCTTCACTATTCTGCAATTCCTTCTGCTCTATTCATACTTGGCTTGACTTGTTGTCTCTTTATATATATTCTTTCTTTGTCCTTCTCATGCTTCTTTGATATGTGCACATTCTTCTCTCTTCACCTTTTCTGTTCTGTTCATCTTATGTTCCTTATCTCTGAGCTTTCTTCACACTACGCATACTATAATTTTACCTTTCTACAGTTCAACTCATTTTTCAGTTAGAAAAACCATCCTTACATAGTCCCTGCATCTCTCCTTTTATACACACTAGCCTCATTAGTTACATCTTGAATCTCCTTGGGCAAACAAAAAAATGTCTTAGCAACTGAATCGCCAACCGATCAAGAACCATGATTCAATTTTCTGCTAATTGAATCATAACTGAACAGTTAATCGTAAAGATCAACAGTAGCCCTTCGATCATATTTTGAATTAACAAGAACCATTGGATTAAATCCGCAAGGTCTTGCATTTATCCCATATGCCCACTAGCTATGACCATGGGCCTGATCAAAATGCATTTCACATTTTGCATTTCGGTAATCCTGTGTCGAAGGGTCTTGACACTCCAAGTTACGATCCCTGAAATGGAGCTTAGCTTCATGCTAGCTCCTCCCTCTCATATGACCATCAGTGGTGACCACAACCTATGCTAAAAGGCATTTTGCAAATTCGCATATCGATGTTCCTGTGATGAAAGGTCTTGACACTCTATGTCGCAAACTCTGAAATGGAGCTAGGCTTCTCTAGCTTTGCTCTCCATCTCTCAACAATGTGACCAAGAGATAAGACCATTGGCTAGTCCTTTGAGCACTTCTTTCTTCAGATAAATGGTCCAAAACTTTGATGATTCGACGGTCCAAATATTTTCGTGATTTCACATATCACGAGTTTGAAGTGTAAGAGCACCACATTCCTTTGACTTTCTAGTCAGTGAAAAGTTGATCTATCGTCACATGTATTTCAAATACAACGACTGAGATTATATCATGATTTCAGAACTTCACAGGCCTTCGTCATGCCTGATCAATGATCGACGATCTCCCTTTGATCAATGACTCATATTAAATCCTGGTTTCACATTTTGTGATTTCAAAGGATAGAGTACCTCCTTTCTTTGACTTTCCAATCAGTGAAATCCCAATCGCTCGCCATGTGTCCTACTTGAAGATGGATGGTCCTCCTTTTTGTAGGCCCACTTCATCTTGTACATAAACATCATGCTCCTTCTTATGGATCCAATGACGGTCAGTATTCGAGCTTAGATCTAATGCCTGAGATCTGTTCTCTTCTACTATGCGTTACTCCTATTTGAATTCAGATCTGACGGTCATCGGGGATTTTTAATGAGATCCAACGACCATCATTTCTCTTCATAGTTGATCTTTCCATTGCCATACTATCATCGCTCTGTTGATCGTGTTGATCTTTTCCATCAATGACAAACACGCATACTCTGCCTCTGTCTGAGAACATGCCAACAATCTCCCCCTTTGGCATTGATGGCAACCCCTTGAAGAACATCCAACTTGAACATCCTTGTAATTACCACACCAACGCCTTGAAGAACATCCAACTTCTTTACCATCCTTTCTCCCCCTTTGACATCAATGTCAAAGAAGAAACACGCTCCCCCTGAGCTGTTGCAGTACATTTCAAGGGTATCATATATCCAACCAACACAAACTCCCCATGACAAGATGGACCCTCTTAGTTTGACAGTGAGATCACGACCAACTTTTGGTGAAGATATCCAAAAGGTGTCGTTGCTAACAATTTAGTAAATATATCAGCTATATGTTCTGTGGAAGGTATATAATTCACTTGAACAATTCTGTTTGTAACTTGTTCTCTGAGAAAATGGTATTTTATTGGTATGTGCTTAGATTTTGAATGAAGTACGGGATTCTTAGAGACACTGATGGCACTGGTGTTATCACAATGAAGTGAAATGGGATCAGTGTAAGTTACCTTCAAATCTACAAGAGTTTGTATCATCCATAAAATTTGTGTGCAACAAGTAGCCACAACAATGTATTATGCCTCTGTAGTTGATAATGAAATTGATCCTTTCTTTTTACTAAGCCATGCTACTAATGAGTCACCTAGGAAGAATGCTCCTCCACTAGTTCTTTTTCTCTCATCAACATAGTTTGCCCAATCAACATCTGAATAAGAAGTTAACTGAAAGTTATGATTTTTGGGATACCACAGACCACAATGCATTGTGCCCTTCAAGTACTTGAATATTCTTGTTACCGCTACTAGGTGACTTTGTTTAGGAGCAGACTGATAGTGACCTACCATTCCAACAACTTGCATTATATCAAGAAGGGAAGATGTGATGTACAGAAGACCGCCTATCATTGATCGATATGTCCTTTGATCAACATCAGGTGAAATATCATCTTTACCAAGCTTGCAACCAACCACCATAGGTGTACTAATAGGAGAAGAATCTTCCATCTGAAATTTCTTCAACATCTCTTTCAAATATTTTTCTTGTGAGATAAATATTCCTGCAGAACTCTGTTTAACACATAAGACAAGAAAGTATGATAGTTCTCCTATCATGAACATCTCAAACTCTATTTGCATAGAGTTAGCAAACCACTGGATAGAGGGTTCATTAGTACAACCAAAAATAATATCATCTGCATAAACCAAAACAACTAGTAAATTATCACCTTCAGACTTATGTTGAGATTGTTGTCAACAATACCTTTCTTGAATCCTTTGTCTTGTAAGAATTTGTCCAGTCTATAATACCAAGCTCGTGGTGCTTGTTTTAGTCCATATAGAGCCTTCTTCATCTTACAGACATAGTTAGGATTATCTGTCAATGTGAATCCTTTAGGTTGCTCCATATATACTTCTTCCTCTAGATATCCATTAAGAAATGTTGACTTAACATCCATCTGATACACTTTAAAGTTCTTATGACATGAATATGAAAGAAACATTATGATATCTTCCAATCTTTCCACTGGTGAAAAAGTTTCATCAAAATACTAACCTTCAACTTGTGCATACCCTTTACAAACCAATCTAGTTTTATTTCTAACAACTTGTCCTTTTTCATTCATTTTATTTTTGAACACCCATTTGGAACCTATTACATTCTTGTCTTCAGGTCTAGAAACAAGCTCCCAAGTATTGTTCTTTTCAATTTGATCAAGCTCTTCATTCATAGCTCTAATCCTATCATCATGATGGTTGGCTTCATCAAAAAATTTTGGTTTATTCATAGATAAAAAGGCAACATGAGATTGTTCTGAGTCTTTAATCAATTTCCTTCTTGTCTGAACTCCTTTATTTATATCTCCAATTATCTGATTTTCAGGATGATTCTTTCTAACAATTCTGAGAGGTGATTTTGCTTCCTTTTGTTGATTTGTGTTAGTCGGAGTATTAGTATATTCATATGATTTAGATTCTTCTCTTTCTGATCCTTGGACTTGTTCATCCTTGTTTTCAATTATATCTTATGTGCTTGGTTCAACACTGCTTACATTTCATACCGAGATTTCTTCATCCACTTTTATGTTGATACAATCAACCAATTTATGAAGCCTCTTATTGTAGCATCTGTAACCTTTACTTCTTGTAGCACACCCTAAGAATATACCTTCATCATCCCTATCATCATATTTGCAAATATTTTCATCATTATTCTTGATATAACATTTACTCCCAAAGACTTTAAAATGTTTGATTGAAGCAGGTCTTCCAAACCATAATTCATAAGGAGTCTTTTCACTATCTGGCCTAAGATGAGCTTTGTTCAGGATATGAACAATTGTATGTATTGCTTCAACCCAATATGTATAAGGTATATTTCTTTCATTCATCATTGATCTTGCCATTTGTTGTACTAATCTACTTTGCCTCTCAACAACTCCATTTTTTATGGAGTCCTTGGAATTGTGTACTCTCTTTTGATTCCATGTTTATCATAGAACTCTTTGAAGTTCTATGAGCTAAATTCTCCCCGTCTATTAGACCTCACTGCCTTCAATCTTATTCTTGTTTGATTCTCAGTCAGAGCCTTAAACAGTTTGAATTTTTCAAATGCTTTAGATTTTTCCTTCAAAAAGGCAACCCATGTTAGTATAGAATAATCATAAATAATCAACATAAAATAGTTTTCTTTTCATGTACCTTCTTTTCTTGATGGTCCACATAAATCCATATGTACTAACTAGAGAGGTTTTTCTATTGAAGGAAAGTTTTTAGATTTGAACTGTGTCCGAGTAAGATTTCTTATCTGGCATAGTTTACAAACAGAATCGTATGGCTTTGATATCTTTGGAAGATCCTTTACTTCCCCACTATTTATGAGCTTGATTATATGATCAAAATTTAAGTGTCCAAGTCTCCTCTACCATAGCCAACTTTCATTATATTTTATTAAGTGGCATTATTCTTTTTCTTCTTTTAACATGTAGATATTGTTTTCTGTTCTTATTCCTTTTGCAACCAACTTTCCTGAATTCACAGACTTTATTTTACAATCTTTAGAAGTAAAAACCACTTCACATCCTCGATCACATACTTGACTGACACTAAGAAGATTATGTTTCAGACCATATACAAATAACACATCTTGAGATTTTCCTTTTCCATTACTCAAACTTACCATTCCTTTACCTTTTATTTTTCCTGGTGCATCGTTTCCAAAAATTACATTTCCTTATTTGTTTTCACTTGGAGTTAGAAACTCACTTTTGTCTCTAGTCATAAGTTTGGAACATCCACTGTCAATATACTAGGGATTCTTTTTCTTTTGGGCTGATAACACTAGTCCACATTTTTCATCTTCTTTCTTCTTCCAAACCTTGAAATTTTCAGCAGTGGACTTCAAATCTGGCTTATAATTTCTTAAGCAACAATCTGTGGCTTTATGTCCATAGTTATGACAGACATAACATTTTGATTCACTAAATAACAGATTGTAACGATTTTTATGCTCATAATTGTTATTATGTTTGTTGCTTAGCTGTCTCAATATTTGTTGTGGTAGATAATTATTCCTTGAATAACTTGTTTGATCATATCTACATCCTTAAGAACAAGTTGTAGCTTTGTGACCAAAGTTAGAATAGAAAAAACAATATCCATAGAAAAGACTTTTGTACCTAGGAAAATATTGTCTTCTCTGAGTGGATCGATTTCTTTCATGCTAATAGTTTCTCTGATCAGTTTTGGTACCTTTTCCTTCATTCCTTCTTGGTGGCTGATTTTCTTTCTCTATTTTTGCAGAATGGTTGTTGTCAATGATTGTAGATTTAACAAACTTGATGTGTTCCATATTACTTGGATGATCACTACTTGATCCTTATTCATACCCCAAGCCATCTTTCAACTTTGGATTCCTTTGTTGATTTAGAATGCAAGTTAGTTCTTCTGAGGCTTTAATACTTGGAAGGTTTTGGTGATATAATACCTTAAACTTCTCCATTTCCTTTCTGGCTTTTACTATATCTTCTTCTAAGGCTTCACACCTCACTTTCTTCTCTGACAAATTTTGTTTTAGTATGTCTTCTATTTTCTTTGCCTCTTCTAACTCCGCTTTTACTACAACAAATTTTTCATTAGGTTTTTCATCATTCACTTTAAACTTCATCAAGAACTATTTTTGTTTTCTCTTCTTACATCTGAGTCTGTCAATATCTTCCAAAGCGTTGATTAATTCACCTTCCATATCCACCACAGCTTCTTCATTATCCATTTTACCTCCTGTGTGTTCATCATCAAGATCTCCCATAGCCATAAACATAAAATCATTCACTTTGTATTCACATGATGAATCACTATCTATGTCTTCTGAGGAGTTTTCGTTGTTTTCACACAAACTTTTCTTTTTACTATATTTCTTGAATTTGTACTTCTTTTCATCATCAGAGTTCTAGTCCTTTTTCTGGTGGGGACACTTAGATGCAAAGTGGCCTATATTACCACAGTTAGAGCATTTGAAGGGAAGCTCGGTTTGATATTTTCCTAATCCTTTCTTTAACCTCCTCACAAATTTTTCCTCAATATAATCTAAATCTGAATCAGTATTCTTGTCTACTTTAAAAGATGATTCTCTAGTAATGGATTTATTTTTTCTGATTCTCATTTCATATGCAGTTAGTGTTCCTAGGAGTTTATCAATGGACGAGGTATTAAGATCATTTAGTTCTTCTATTGCAGAGACTTTTGGATTAAATTTATCAAACAGAGATCTTAAAATCTTCTGAACCAAAATTGATTCTTCAATCTTCTCACCAAGACCGTTCATGGCATTCACAAGTTCTTCAACTCTTAAAAAATACTTGCTAACTATTTCATCTTCATTCATCTTTAGTTGTTCAAACTTCAATCTATATGTTTGAAGTTTGGCATCTTTTACTTTCTCATTTCCTTCATAGCTGCTAACAAGTTTATCCCACATAGCTTTAGCAGTTTCAAGATGCATCACCTTTATAAACTCAGCTTCAACAAGTCCATTCAAGATAGCATTCATTCCCTTATCATTAAAGATAAAATCTAACTTATCATCCTTGGAGGCTAGCACAACAAGCTTTGTATATCCAGTCTCTACTATGTCCCAAATGTCATCAGCTAAGGCCACTAAGTATGTTCTCATTCTAACCTTCCAGAAGGAAAAATTTGTTCCATCAAATAGAGGAAGCTTAGTGGCTTAAGTCCCTTCATGAATTGTAATGTTTAAGCTTACAGATCTAAATTTGTATAAAAGGAACCTGCTCTGATACCAATTGTTGAAATTACTAAGACAACTAAGAGGGGGGGTGAATCAATTGTTACTGTGCTTAAACAATGTTAAGTCAATTAAACCATTTTTAATATTTCTCCAAGTGACCATCAATATTATACAACATATGAACAACATAAATAATGAGCATCAGTCACACATAAGATATTCACAAAGACAGATTTTCATGAGGAAACCCATAAAGGGAGAAAACCTCTTCTTCTTCGAAATGATAGGTAGTCTTTTAAGTTATGTACATCATCTATAGTTGAGCACCAACTCAATGTGAGGCTACTACCTCTCTTTTACAAGCTCCAACTTGTTTGAGAGCACCAACTCTCTAGTTTCTCTAACACCTACTAGAAGGAACCACCAACTCTCTGAGTGTTCCAACACCGACTAGATGGAAGCACCTACTTCCACTTATACAAGCACCAACTTGCATACAAAAAACTCTATGTTTTCCCAAGCACCACCCTACCACCCTATTTTCTAGACACAACTAGATGGAAGCTACAAATTCCAATATTCAAGCATCAAATTGAATATCAGAGGACCACAATCCTCCCTAGGACCACCCTACCTCCCTGATTATAAATAAATGACTGAATAACCAACAATACAGATATATCAATTCTTACCACGTCTTCATTGTTCTGCAATTCCTTCTGCTCTATTCATACTTGGCTTGACTTGTTGTCTCTTTCTTTCTGTTCTTTCTCTATCCTTATCATGCTTCTTTGATATGTGCACATTCTTCTCCCTTCACCTTTTTCATTCTATTCATCTTCTGTTCCTTATTTCTTATCTTTCTTCACACTACGCATACTATAATTTTACCTTTCTATAGTTCAACTCATTTTTCAGTCAGAATAGCCACCCTTACACAGTTGTTGCATCTCTCCTTTTACACACACTGGCCTCATTAGTTACACCTTGAATCTCCTTGGGCAAAGACAAAAATGTCTCAGCAACTGAATCGACAACCGATCAAGAACCATGATTCGATTTTCTGCTAACTGAATCCTAATTGAACAGTTAATCGTAAAGATCAACAATAGCCCTTCGATCAGATTTTGAATTAACAAGCATCGTTGGATTAAATATGCAAGGTCTTGTGTTATCCCATATGCCCACTGGTTGTGACCATGGGCCTGATAAAAATTCATTTTGCATTTTTCATTTTGGCAATCCTGTGTCAAAGGGTCTCAACTCTCCAAGTTACGATCCTCGAAACAGAGCTTATCTTCGTGCTAGCTCCTCCCTCTCATATGATCGTCGGCGGTGAACATGGCCTATGCCAAAAGGTGTTTTGCAAATTCACATATCAGCATTCCTATGATGAAAGGTATCGACACTCCATGTCGCAAACTCCGAAATGGAGCTAGGCTTCTCTAGCTCTTCTCTCTAGCTCTTGACGATGTGACCACAAGATAACACCACTGGCTAGTCCTTTGAGCACTTCTTTCTTCAGATCAATGGTCCAGAACTTTGATGATTCAACGGTTCAGATCTTTTCATGATTTCACATATCACGAGTTCGAAGTGTAATACCACCTCCTTCCTTTTAATTTTCAGTCAGCAAAAGGCTGATATGTCATCACGTGTCTTCCGGATCCAACGAATGAGATTATATCGTGATTTCGCAACTTCACGGGCCTTCGTCATGCCTGATCAATGGTCCACGATCTCCCTTTTATCAACGACTCAGATTAAATTTTGGTTTCACATTTTGAAATTTCAAAGGATAGAGAACCTCCTTTCTTTGAATTTCCCATCAGCGAAATACCAATCACTCACCATGTGTCCTACTTGAATATGGATGGTCCTCCTTCTTTCAGGATTTTGTAGGCCTGCTTCACCTTATATGTAAATATCATGCTCCTTCTTATGGATCCAATGATGGTTGGTCTTCGAGCTTAGATCTAACGCATGAGATCTGTTCTCTTCTACTGCGTGTTACTCCTATCTGAATTCAGATCTGACGATCATCGAGGATTTTGAATGAGATCCAATGACCACCATTTCTCTTCATAGTTGATCTTGTCATTTCCATACTATCATCGCTCTGCTGATCATACTGATATTTTCCATCAATGACAAACATGCATACTTTGCCTCTGTCTAAGAAAATGCCAACACAACAAGGTACCCTTCACCCACATCTGTGAATGAAAAAGGAGCTCTCCTTCCTCTAGCTCATTTGATTGACCAGGTTGGAGCTTTGTGGTAGTAAAGATAGCATTGGGTTTTGCATCTATGATTCGTCTCCCCCTTTTTTGCTATGAATATAAGTCATAAATGCATCTGATTTAGAGGCTTTCACCTCAGCCAACAACGACTGCTTCGAGCGACAATCAGTAGTGTTATCCTAGGGGCTCTTATGGAAGTCACACCAATTCCTAGTATCTTTCTTTGTCTTTCCATTATCCTTCTTTGCTTGTGGTATATACTGGTTGTCCTGAGGTTGTCAGTTTTTTCTCTGTCCTTTGTTCTGAATATTGGGGCCACCCTTTCTTGGCTTTTGCTGTGAGGGGTTCCCAAGCCCAAATTGCCGCGTCTCTTTTTTGAGATTCTGCTCGATTTTGATGACATATCGGTAGGACACGCCCAAGGATGAGATGTCTAGAAACTCCATTTTGTCCTGAATTTATCTATGCATACTATTGTGATACTTGAGCACTAGATGTCACTCATAATCATTGATACCCAACTTGGTGTGCAAGGTATGGAAGATATTTGTGAACTTGGGCACCACTTAGTCTCTTTCATGCCGCAGTGTGGTCCATTTTGTGTGAAGGTCATCATAACTTCCAATAGGGTACTATTTTTCCTTAATATCACCCCTGAAGGACTCCCAGGTGACTACGACTGTAAATAATGAGGGTTCCTTTTTTTCTTTTTCTCATAGAACATTTCCCACCAATCTTTGACATGGGGGATGAATTTGAGGAGTGAAAAAGTAATCCTTTCTCAATTAGAGAAGTAATTATGGATAGAGAAATACCCTTCTATAAGATTCAACCATTTCTCTACTGCATCTGTGTCTATCTGACCTTCAAATATAGGAATATTGAATTTGATTTGTACCTTAAAGGGGGTGGCACCTCCGTTTGATGAAGATGCATCACATGTTGGTAGTCGTTGAAGGATTTGCACAAACCTATCCATGATCGCGTTCCTCTGTTGCATGACAGCTTCCTCGAACAACAATTTTAAAGGATCTCTTGTCTCATCATATTTCCTTTCTTATGCCATGAGAGGTCGTTTGGGTATGTGAGAGATATTTTCCTCAAGAGAAACAAGCTCGAGACCCAATTCTTTGTACCCTGACCTCATTGGGGACATGCATTAAGAACGACAATGAGCAAATCAATATGATACCACTGATCTAGAATATATTTGTAGAATGAAAATGAATACATATTATTATCAAAATATGATTAACACAGAATAACAAATATATAGTAAAATTGGTTTCTATTCAATACGGAAATAACTTGAAATTGTAAAATGCAGTGGAAATAAGCTTGTTAGAATGCTAGCGGCTTATCTCTGAGAAGAGATGTGAAGGTTGCACTCATTACCAAGAAGATCATTACAATGAGGTTTTCAAGGTGTTTTTACAACAAACAGGAATGTCAAAAACCCTAGAAATACAAAAACCCTAACCCTAGGAGATGAAGCACCAAAAGTCATGTGGGCCTCATTTGGGTACGTTAGTACATCAAATTCTCGTGGTTGTAATTTTAGCATACTATGTTTGTCTTAGGCGCACAATAGCTCGTTGGAAATTTCTACCGATGACTGCACATTTTTATGCTATTTATGAAAAGTCATTTTGACTATGGCAAGCCCTAAAAAATGTTGTTTAGGGCCTCAAAACGACCCTGCAAGTAAAGGACCTGGAAACTAGGGAAAAAACTGCCAAACTGAAAAAATGCCAAAATGAGCCAATTGGAATAGGTGGGAGGCCACTGAAATCTATCTATATCAATCCCCCCCTCTTAGAAATCAATGGTCTCCATTGCGTTGAGTTCCCCCATCAGATGAGGAAGTTTCTGCTAAATTTGACCCCTGGTGAGCCACTTGCCTTGGTGCAGGAGCTGCCCTACTTTGACAACGCGATAAATATGGATCCTTCACTGGCGAGTGCCCTTGATATATTTTTCCACAATATGATCATTGGATGCATGTTTTATTCATTTAGGGTTGAGCTCTGTTGGTGTCAATTGTTCTACTATCTTTGAGGTGTCAAATAATGGTGGGAAATACGATCGAAGGATATCCACATTGAACACTAGGTGCAAGCCGAGGAAAGGAGGAGTGTTGAACTCAAAATCATTATCACCCATAGCCTTGGTGATGGTGTACATCCCATAATGGAGTGGGTGAAGCTTTTGATGGTTTCCTCTAAGCCACTTTTTCTACAAGTGAAACCAAACTTTGTCGCCCACCTGCAACTTATGCGGCACCCAGTGTTGATCATTGCTTGTACTTGTCATTGGACTTCTGTAGGATATCCTGAACCTGTTGGTAGATGTACTAGATCCACTCAATGAACTGCGTGGATTTTTAAATTTTAGTTGGAGCAGGAGATGAGTCGACCGAAGTTACTGCAAGGGGTAGTGCAACATCTATGGGACCCAATTGTTGGATTCCCAACCCCACCTGAAAGGGGTTGTGGCTGATTGAGCTATCCAAGGCTCAATTCTAGCTATATTGGGGAGACTCTCATCCCATGTTCGAGGGATCTTGGAATTATACATGCACAGGATATGCACGATCATTCGATTTACGACCTCGGTTTGGCCATCTGTCTGATGCTGGAAGGCCATGGATTTGATGAGCTTGGATTCCAGTAGTGACCGAAGACTTGAACAGAATGTGCTGAGAAATCGACTGTCCCGATCTGAGACAATGGTTTGTGGCCTTCCAAAATGTACCTAGACTCGTTCAAAGAAGAGCTTGGCAGTGGCCTCTGCTGTGATGCTCTTCTTGCAGGCGGCCATAATCACCATCTTAGAAAAGAAATCCACAACCACAAAAACACTTTCATTTCCCCACTTGGTGGATGGGAGGCCCAACATGTAGTCTATTGAGATGGATTCCCATGGAATGTTAGGAGTAGGTAGAGGGGTGTATATACCCTGTTTTTTAGTGGTTGGTTTGGAAATTATGAAGGCAATGAAGAACCTGATATACTTGTTGACCTCTTGTCGAAGATTCAGATAGAAGAAATGTTTTTGCAACATTTCCACTGTCTTTTCAATGTCGAAGTGCCCTTCCACCCGACTGTAGTGGGATACTCATATCATATTCACTCGCTTTCTTGATGGAACGTAGATATGGCCTAGATGACACAACAACCCATCCTGAAGATGGAAATTAGCGACAATTTTGTTTGCGCCCAACATTTTGTAGGTGGTCGTGAAGTCTGAGTCTATCTCATAGAGTTGGAGCCATCCAGAGGTCTCATGGCCACAAGATTCTAGCACTGTGGTGAGTGTCACGATTGGCCTTATGCTGAGGAAATCAACGATGCGATTGTTGCTTCTCATTTTATACTTGATGTTGAGGTGGAATTGTTGTAAGTATGTGGACTACTTCTAATGGTGGTCATTCTACAATTTTCCTTGTGTATGCATGAACTGCAGTGTCTTATGATCAGTGTGGATGATTGTCTCCTTCCCAAGAATGTAATGTCTCCACTAGCGGAAGGATTGCACAATGGAGTACATTTCTTTGTCGTAAGTAGGGTACTTACAGACAACATCTGATCATGTCTCACTATGATAATCCATGGGGTGGCCATTCTAAGTGAGAATGGCACCCACAAAATAGTCTGAAGAATCTGTCTCGATCTCAAAGGGTTGTTGCAGGTCTGGTAGTGAATGTACTAGGGATTATCATAAGAACTGCCTAAAATCATCGAATGCTTGTGGTTGGGACTAACCCCACACAAACGTTTTCTTACCACCACTCCAAGTTACTTGGTTGAGAGCCCATGCAATATTGGAGAATCCAAACATGAACCTATGGTAGAAATTGGCAAGTCCCAAAAAGATATGAATCTCCATGAGTGTGGTTGGGGATGGGAAGCCATAGATGACTTGGGTTTTGTATAGATCCACATGTACACCATGTTGATCAATGATGTAGCCAAGGTAATGAACCTTGTACATGCCTGACGTAGAGTTGGTGCTGCCGTAGGATGTGCAGAACCTGCTGAATATGATGCAAGTGTTATTCCCAAGTATTGATTTAAATAAGGATGTCATCCATATAAACCACTACAAAAGTATTCATGAAAGGTCGCAGGATGTCGTCCATCATCCTCATGAAAGTGGCTAGAGAATTTGTCAAACCAAAGGGCATGAACAACCATTCAAAAATACCTTCCTTTGACTTGAAGGAGGTCTTCCATACATCTGTCTGTTCTATCGGGACCTGGTGGTAGACAAACTTCAGATCAATCTTACCAAAGTATTTGTCTCCCATGAGCTAATCAAGGAGGTTGTCGGTTTGGGGAATCGAGTACCAGTTTTTGACTATGTTTTTATTTAGAGCCTAATAATCAATGTAGAGTCACTAGGTTCCATCTTTATTTTGTGCCAACATGATTGGGCTCCTACAAGGTGATGAGCTGGGACGGATGTGCCCCTTGTGGAGTAGTTTCTAGATATGTCACTTGATCTCCTCATTCTCTAACAAAGAGAAGTGGTAGACTGACCCATTGGGAAATGGTGTGTTGGGGGTCAGATCAGTGGGGTGCTTGACCTAAAAATGCAGAGGTACCCCAGTAGGTGAGGAGAAGATAGCTGAGTATTATTCCATGACCTTAACCAATTTCTTCTTCTGTGTGGAGAGGTCAATCATGGAGAACCTAGATGTAGCTGCGATCTTTCTCTCATCATGAGAGAGAATCACAAAGAAGAAAAACTTCCTTGTCTGAGAGATAACCTTTCTATACTGCTTGGCAAAGATCAAGGAAATAAAATTGGGTGGGATTGCCTTGGGTATACTGTACAATTTATTGTTCAAAGTAATAATAAAACTGTGAGGCCTAGACTCATATACATCATGAATTTTTCATAAATATGGTTGGCCCAAAATAAAATTAAAAACTTTGAGAGGGGAAACATCACAAAATACCTTGTCTTTGAAGGGATTGATGTTGTATAAGAGGTGACATTATTGGCTGACGCGGATGTTGGTTCCTTGGCAGAGCCATCCGATGGTGTAGGGATGCAGGTGCAATGTTGTCGAAAGGGTGAGTCTCTTGAAAACCTCTGTTGAGATGAGGTTCTATTGGTTACCACTATCAATGATGAAGTGCAGTGGGGTACCCTTCACCCACATATGTGAATGAAAAAGGTGCTCTCCTTCCTCTGGCTTGTTTGGTTCACCGGGCTGTAGGTCGGTGGTAGTAACGATAGCATTAGAATATGCATCTATGATCCATCTCCCCATTTCTGTTTCTAACTCAGAGTTAGAACCCACATCTAATTCAAAGGATTTCACCTCAGTCACCAGGGACTACTTCAAGCAACAATCAGTAGTGTTATGCTAGGGGCTCTTATGGATGTTGCACCACTTCCCAGTATCTTTGTTTGTATTTCCATTGTCCTTCTTTGCTTGCAGCGTGGACTAGTTGTCCTGAGGATGTTCTTATTTTCTCTATCCTTTGTTCTACAGGTTGGATATACCCTTTCTTGGCTTTTACTACGAGGGGTTCCAAGGCCCAAATTGTCACATCTTTTGTTTGCGATTATACTCTATTTTAACAACATATCAATAGAAGGCTCCCAAGGATGAGATGTCCAGAAACTCCATTTCATCCTGGATTTATCTATTCATACCGCTGTGATACTTGAGCACCATATGTAACTCAAAATATTTGATACCCAGCTTGGTGCACAATGTATGGAAGATATTTTTGAACTCGGGCACCGCTTGGTCTCTTTCCTATCACAGTGTTGTCAATTTTGTGTACAGGTCTTCATAACTTCCAAAAGGGTAGTATTGTTCCTCAATAACATCCCTAAAGAACTCCTAGGTGATTGCGACTGTAAATAATGAGGGTTCCTCTATTTTCTTCCTATCATAGAACATTTCCCACCAATCTTTGACATGGGGGATGACTTTGAGGAGCACAAAAGTAATCTTTTCTCTATTAGAGAAGTAATTATGGATAGAGAAATACCCTTCTAGAATATTCAACCATTTCTCTACCACATCTACGTCTATCTGACTTTCAAATATAGGAATATTGAAGTTGATTTGTACCTTGAAGGGGGTGGAACCTCCGTTTGAGGAAGATGCATCACATGTTTGTAGCCACCAAAGGATTTGTGCAAAACTATCTGCTATCACATAAAGTTTTCAAGGCCTATAGGTATGTCTCAACTTACCCAAGTCTGTGTCCTTGCCCCGTTTTTCTCTATTTTGTTGGCCATGTCCTTGTGTTTTACCTCCCTCTTAGTCCGCAAAATTATTTATTGTTTGCCTTTATGCTTGAGCTCATCCCCTTGGCCACTGACACTAATCATATGTTTTCCCAAGTCCCAGTCAGTTGTCCAAATCTTCGTTGTCATAGGTGTTCAAGGATAAATTCGTGAGTGCGGACACAGACCAATCTCCTCAGATCCACCTGGATCTGGAACAAACCGTGACAGGATACTACTCTTTCCCTAGTTCTAAAGTATTGAATGGACAAGAGAAGAAGGATGATGTACTTACTTTATGAAAGCTCTCCTTATCTCTGTTGATCCTTGCTCTGCTACGATGCTCTTGCGTCGTCCAATCACAACAACACAAACCAATCACAACAAAGACATTAATATATTCAAAA
>JASDQU010735914.1:357058-368906 GCA_032191745.1 Picea mariana | reverse complement strand
AACTTAGACTTTACGGAATTCCATGAAAATTTCTAAGATTTCTTGCATGATCATTTACAATGATTCCCTATAATAGTTACCAAAATATAATCCCACTAGAACGTCGTTCACCACTTTGGAGGAATTATTGCAAGTGTGAGGGAAAAACTCAAGGGAAATCAATAAGGCTGAAAAGCCCAATTGATAACATGAGGATAAAAAACCCTCGATGAAAGGAACTCTCCTAGTGAACTGATCCCAAGGTAACTAACCTAGATATGACTCGTGCAGACCTATTACATTATTAACCCACGCAGGGGTGCGGAAATTCCAATTACAAAAAGAAGTGATGGGGCCAAACATGCCCTGTAGAGCCAAAGTCTTCGACAAAATTGCATCTGATGATGCATCTCTTCATGGCACATGGATTTGACCACCTATTTTGGAGAGGCGGTCAATAGTACATAACCAGACTCATGACTTAGTTTGGTTTCTTGCACGTAAAAGAACATTGTAGAATAAATGGGTTTACAAGTTGACGAAAGAAGATGGAGGTAAAAATAGGTACAAGTCCAAATTTGTTGTAAAGGGGTTTGTATAGAGGAAAGGTATATATTTTGATGAAATATTTTCTCCTTTTTTTAAAATTAATTCAATTATAACTATTTTAAGTCTAGTGGCGGTAGAAGATCTGCATCTTCAACAGTTAGATGTAAAGACAACTTTTCTCCATGGGGATTTGGAGGAACATATTCATATGTAATAGCCACAAGGGTATGAGATCAAAGGGAAGGATAAATTAGTATGAAGGATGAAGAAGATATTGAATGGCCTAAAGCAAGTTCCAAGGAAATGGTATTTGAAATTTGATAGGTTTATGATAAAACTAGGTTACAATAGATGCCATTTTGACCACTGTGTTTATTTTAAGAGACTATATAATGAAAACTATATTATCTTATTATTGTATGTAGATGACATGCTTGTTGCAAGGTCTAACATGTAGGATATAAATGTACTCAAATTAAAATTAGATAATTAATTTGTGATGAAGTATTTAGGTGTCGCAAAGAAAATCCTTGGTATGAGAATAAAAAGAGACAACAAAAATCACAAATAAACATTGTCTTAGGGTGAATACACAGAGTAGGTGTTGGAAAAATTTAGAATGCAAGATGCAAAACTAGTTAGTATACCTTGTCCCAACCATTTCAAATTAACTAATATGATATGTCCCAAGATATATGATTAGATATACTACATGTCCAAGGTTTCGTACTCATTTGTAGTTGGTAGCTTGATCTATGTGATGGTGTGCACAAGGTCAATTATTGCGCATGCAGTGGGAGTTGTGAGCATGTATATGAACACTCCATGTATAGAGCATTGAAATGATATAAAGTGGATTCTTAGGTATTTGAGGTACTACAACTCAGACACTATGTTTTTGAGGTTCAAATACTATTCTACAAGGATATGTTGATTTAGATATGGAAGGTGATATAGATAGTAGGAGGAGCACCATAGGGTATGTTTTTACTATAGGTGGAACAAAAGTAAGTTGAATTTCAAAATTGCAAAATGTTTTTTCACTTTAAAAAATGGAAGCAAAGTGTTGGGCATAGGCCAAATTTGAGAAAAATCCATTTTTGGAAGGTAAAGTTTAATAAGGAAAAAGAAAGCTGGCAAGAAAAACAACGCGTACTAGGAAAAGTTGCATGCAAGAGAGGAAAGCATGCAAGGCATGCATGCAGGAAAACCTAAACTCATTAGGGTTAGGTTTTTTGTAAGAGATTGTAACAACTGATGAGATGAGAATTAGTATAAATAAAGACCTAGGAGGTCTAGGTTCGGGGTTGTTTTTCATTAGTGGTCAGTCAGTTTAGGTTGTTATTGTTGTTACTAAGTTTTGGTCTGTTCAGTCAAGGAAACTATTGTAAGATCGAATACCATTTTGTAAGTTGTTGAGATGTAGAGATGCACGTAGGATGGATATTGAAGGTTAGATCATAGGATGGGGAGCCTGGTGTGATCTAGTCCGCCTCATAAAATATCTTGATCCAACTGAGAGAGGAATGTAGTGCACGCAATGCCATCTTTTGCAGAACTATAATAAAAGAGCCTAAGAAGCCAAATCTTTGTGGACGTAGCCTAGGAGGGGGTGAACCACGGTAGATCATGTGTTATGTGAAATGATTATTGTTTATGTATTTGTTGTCAATGGTTAAATCTTAGATGAATGTCTTGATGAAATACAATCCCAGAAGATCAGAATCCCAGATCCTCACTCAATCCTAGACTACAAGCACTTGAGTGTTACCATCACCCATAGAACTATCTCGGGTGAGACTGCACAGTGCATTTTGTGCACTGTGTTGCCTTTTGGTTTACCAGAAGGGCCGATAGTTTTAGAGGGATTTGTTGGAAACCATAGTATATATAAACCTGGGCCAGTCTAAGAATTAGAAATAGGATAAGAATAACCAACAAATGGTTATGTTGTCGGCTGGAACTGCATGGGATTGAGTCAGTGGGATCCATAAAAGAATCACGCAAATAATGGAGGTATATAAGGCGATGTTCAGATCATGGAATCCAATGAAGTCGGAGATTGAAATTTGGTTGAAAACAAAGGAGATTGATTTTGCGCAAAAGGAGAATAGAAACCCTAAAATAACACCACACAAATATCTGGACAAGTACAAGTTTAGCGACTTGCATGAGGTGTTTTTCTGTGATTTTCCTCATGTATTGCAGGAGTGGCTATTGAGGTTGAAATAAAACCACCCTACAAATCGAATCAGACAAATGGAGTGGAATATTTTGGAGATCATGTGGTTACAACAAGTAAACAAGAAATTCACGCACACAATAGATTTCTGGGTAGACAATATTGTTGCGGGGTTTATCACAAAATTTGCAGTAGATACTATGAAGACTTACATCGCAGCAGAGCAAGAGTTCCTAAAGGGACTTGTTGATTCTTAAAATTGCAACGATGAATACTTCTCGCAAATGATTTCCAAGCCCTATTATTTATTTATAATAATAATAATAATAAACTAGTAGGTGGGACCCCCTTGTAGACTAGTGGCGCTATGATGGATGTGTTGCACTCATATTTTGGTTTGCTATTATAATGATGCCAACATAGTCTTCTACAGTTGATGATTCAAGTCATGGTTTTATTCTTCATGGCGATATAAGATGGTTGTTTGCTTGTGTTATGGCTAGATGGTTTTGATGCTCACTCGCAACTCATGGCAATACTATGGATAAAAGGATTATTTTCTACAAGTGTTATGTTTATGCATTAAACATTGTTGATTATTTTATATATGATTTCATGCAAAAGGATGATATGGGAGCTTAAAACAAAAATAAAATAAAAACTATGGACAAGCCTCTAGGTTATATGTGATTGACACAAATGAAGGGTGATAGACCTTGTCGTTAGACTTATGCACTTTGATTAAAGGATTATGTGTGAGGCATATATGGTAATGTTATAGAATATGGTTATTGTTAAAAGTTTTGACATGACTTAGGGTGGTGCACTATGCAATGAATATAGCAATGGATATGTTTTTGAATTAATGGTTGATGGTATCGTGGATTAGATGGCTTGTACGTTGAATTGAATGGGGTTGGGGAAGGAAGCGACATGCATTTACTACATGTCACTCAAAAAACCCTCGAGCCCATCACCCTAGCCATACTTGCATTTGGTTTTTTTCTCTAGTGGTTGTGGATGCTCTGCGATTTCTGGTTGTGAAAGAAAAATGCAGTCCAACTCTCTCCCTCAAGCAAGATTTTCTAGGTATGGTTCCTTTATTTTCCATCCATTATGGTTCCTCTGTGTTATGAATCGATTTTTTGTTCAGAATTTCATGAGGTCTATGTTTTTCTTAAGTTCTTCGACTATGTATCAATGTTGTGCTTATGGTTTCTTCTGTGAATAGTATGGACTGTTGGCGTTTTAAAGAAAAGGAATGGATTTTATTGCTGTGTGTAGCATGTGCATTGGTTTGGTTTATTGGTTAAAACATGTTCGGTCATCTTGGGGTTTTTATCTGGTTCTCTGTGGAAAATTATAATTATGGTGTAGCAAGCTCTAAGTTTTGGTGCGTGGGTTTTACAACCAGTCTTGATATTAAGTGTCGTCACTCCTTTTCGTCTCAGTTGTTGTTATGTTTCATTCCTCTAAGTTTCGATGCAACGATTAAGAGTTGAAGTGTTCTTTTTTTTATTTTGACCGAACCTCGAGCTATATTTTTTCATGGCATTGCCTTCACTATCATTGTGGCTGGAAAGCATTACATAGTCGAGTCTTGGGCATCACCCATAATTTTAAATGGAAGTTCATTATGTTTGGTTGGTTATGGGTTGTGTTTAGGAATTATCTTCACAGTATTTTAAGCATTTGCTTCCTCTTGTCTCCATTGGAGCAGATGATTGTTATGCTTTGGTAACCCTCACGGTCAAGATTTTGAAAGGTTATGTGTCTGTGGTGAATTTGGAAAGGGAACATGCTCTCTATTTCTTCAAAGATTATTCCTTGATTATCTGTTGTTACTTCTCTGTGATAACGTTTTTAAAAGGAAAAGGCACGAGTGATCTGTGTTTTCGAAGACTCTTCCTTGATTGAGCCACCTCTTGTTACCTCTCTGAAATAAATTCTTTAAAGGGAACGAACTGTTTGTGTCTCAAGAACTATCTCATGTGGTTGAGATATTTTTTCTTACTTCCTTTGTTGTGTTAAACCCTAACACAATCTTGGTCTCATTTCAATCCTGTCAAGATTAAAAGAGACACCTGCGCGACTTGGTTCTGTTTCTCCTCGGGCACGACTCGACTCTGTTTCTCCTCAGGCACTATTTGGCTCTGTCTTTTGTTGGGAATTTCTTCCAAAGGAAGTATGTACGTGTTAAATTTTCAATAATCTTAGGCTCAAAGTTGCATGTTATTGATTAAATTCTATTTTTGAATCAATACTTGGGTTGATTATATTGATGAACACCTGTGTGTGATTAAATCTGGGCCCGATTATGAGTTTTAATGACAGTAGATTGTGTCAATCAGTGTTGGAACAGTTGGAGGTTAATACTGGGCCTATTCTTATTCGATTTTAAGAAATAAATATGGGATGTGGATGGCTGGAATCACTTTGCATATTTTGTTTTGTTTTAAAAGGAAAAGGGTTAGTATTGGAACGTGAAAGAATGTGGCTTGAAGGGTTATAATTATGGAATTGGAAATGATGTTTTTATTATGTTGCATAGATATTGTATAGATGCGAAGGCTACTATAATTGAAGTATTCTGGGCATATGAATTGTCTTTTATTTGAAGCCAACAAGCATTCTGTCTATAAATAAGGGACAATTAAATGGTTTTGGTTTTTAAAGTGGATGCTTATTGGATTGTGGGGTTGAACAGAGTTATGGTTGTTGTTTGATTTGATTTATTTTTTATGAACAATATCCATATTATTCCCTCTCATACTATCACTTTTTTTCTCATTATACCCCCCTCATGATCCCAATTTCATTTTTTACACACCCTGTTCTATATAATAAATAAAAAACTATGTATGGAAGTGGAAAAATATATGACACAAAAATAGGTGGCAGCTGATATTTTTGGTATTGATTGAACAATTAGTTATTTAATGAATTGTTGAGCAGTACTCATGTTTTTATTCCCTCTCATACTACCACTTTTTTTCTCATTACAATCCCTCCGGAAGTCCCATGAACCCTATTCCACCCCCTGCTCACTTGGAAATTATTAAATAATTTATTATGGATTGATTTGCATGGGTCTTATGTCAATTTCTAAGCCAAAATTTGTTTCATACAAATAGAATGTCATGTATGGTTTGTTAAGGGATAGTTACTAATGAATTGTTGCATACATGATGAGTTTCTTCAGCAGAGGTAGTCATGGCAGAAACAACAGAGGAAGAGGTAACTGGAATAGAGGGCCTAGAAGGCCTAGATTCTCAATTCATTTTAATGTTGACCCCCAAGAGTTGAACCAATTGTTTCAAGTTGGGTTCTTCAGTTGGATTGGGCAAGGGATAGTTCAACCCTGACCAGAGAGACCTACCTTCTAGCCTCAAAATATCCCTAGTATTCTTGTGCCTCCTCATGTATCCATGCAAATAGAGGTTCCTAAAAATGATGGATGGAAGGATATTGTCAATCCAATAGTCTCTCACCATCATGGCTGGCCCAACTTATCATTTCCACCTCCTCCACCTATAAATCCTAATGTTCAAAATTCCCTTGTGCATTCACCTGTTCAGTCCTCTCATGCTAGCAAAAGGCTTAAGACTGATGTCCCCCATGTGCAAGACAAAGGTAAAGCCACTGCCTCACCTTCATCTCCTTCAAATGACTCATCAAAATCAATGCCCTCCCCTATGCATCTGAAGGATGATTGTTCCCATGTTATTAGTGAGATTAAGCCTCAAGGTTCAAATCAACCAAAGGCTACTTTTGGGAAGTCCAAAGGGGACAACAATGATAGAAGAAAAATTGCATGTTGTTGAAGACAATGGTCCACATAAAACTTTGGACAACAAGATATTTTTTTGGGGATAATGTGGTTATTTACATATTTTGGATATGATTTGAATTATTTATGATATTTAATATTCAAATTTTGGAAATATTTATGGGAGCTACAAGGCGGCATGTGTTTAAATGATTATCTAATTGTGTTTATTTTTGTAAAGAATAAAATAAAGGATTCACAAGGGGTCCCACCTACTTAGTTATTATTAAATAAATACCCTTAACTATTATTATTATTATTACTTCCCCTAAACTAAAACTAGTTAAGTTTAATTAACTTAACTAAAGAAAGTAGTTGAACTACTTCAACTTATTTGGAATGCATAAAATCCAAATGATAAGGAAGAAGAAGGGGAGAATAGAAGGAGAAAGAAATAGTAAGGTTCCTATTTTAGACAACAAGGTTCAAATTTGAATCATATCATTCAGATGCTTGTTTCAAAGAGTCAAATTGGTAGCAGTCTGTGGCAAGTTGATCCAAATTATAAAGTTCAGTTTTTACTTCTTGTCAGAGTCCTTTTGTATGGTTTTCATCGGGGATTTCTAAGTTAGACTTTGGTCCATGCCCTCATAGGGATTTTTGTAAAGAGAAAGATACTTTTGATTTTTTGGAATGAAATAAAGAAGATTGTTATTCTATCTCATTTGTGTGTATATGTGACTTGGTTACCTTTTCTTTTGATCTCCACATTTATTTTCTGTAATCTGTATATTTTCATAAAATTATATAAATTTTATGTTATTTTGCAACATTATTTTCATAAAAAAATCAGCCTAAACACTTGTAATCAATACTTGTGGATTGGGAAAATATTTTTGAGGCTATAAAACATAGGGTGATATTCCCGATTATCTTGTCTTAGCCGGGCGAGATTTGAAAATGCTTGAGTAAGATAATTCATATATTTTCCTCAATAGGACCCGGAGGTAGGTATATCTGATCGATGTATACTTCCATCAAAATCTTACTGTACAAGAGGGGCATGGTGACTATGGAAGCAAAAAACTAAACTTCCCTACATGCATGGGGGAAGGGGGGAAGCATTGACAAGAACTGGATAAATGGAAGAAAAGATGGATAAGGGAAAGAAGGAGGAGGCCTTGGACCCAATCATTATGGAGGAATAACAGATCAATCAGATCATGGAAACAACTGGAAAAATGTGCAGTGGAGTACTCTACCAATATAAGATGAATAATAGCAAGAGAGACATAGCAGATATAGAGGGATTGATAAGTGATGAAGAAGAGGTAGAGGATCTACAGGATGTGGAGCAGATTGAGGAAATCCTATGTGCAACATATGAAAGAAAGACAAGAGGCCCAAGGGAAGGAATAGAAGGCATAAATCTTATCCATGTTAGTGTCAGTGTGGAACCCATAAAACCATGTGTGACCAATACACTAGAAATAACACCGCCATTTAAACAACTAAATTTTAGTGGAAGAAAGACAACATGAAGTGCACCCAATAAAGGAGTTGCAACTGAAGGAGCCAGTTCAGGAAGTAGTAGTCAAGTATCTACACCGTGCAGAGGTCATAGTTCATCACCATTCAAAATGGTAGGACATGATCCCACCATCAGGTTACCTAAATTCAAGGGACAAGCATCAAACGATATTGAAAAGCACTTATTTATCTGTGAGAATATTTGGGAAGAAAAGCAGATCACAGATGAGGATACAAAACTTGCGCAGTTATATATCATACTAAGAGACTGTGCACTAGATTGTTACATGAGCTCTGTTGTAAACAGTCCACCAGGAACAACAAGAACAATTGCAGATGTCAATAAGCTACTGATAAATGAATTTCAAAAGCCTAGCTTAGAGGATCAGTACATGAATGAGATGATTGAAATCAAGCAGAAACCAGGTGAGTCTATTTGGTAGATCGATAAAAGGTTTAAACATCTTAAAGGTAAGATGAAGTGTTTCATGACCGATATGCAACATAGACATCTCTTTATGAACTCAATATTGCCACATCTGAAATACCCTCTGAGGGAGCAGAAGTTTCAAACTTAGGTAGAGGCTCTACTGGAATCCTTACAACTGGAAGAGAACTAATATCAGAAGATAGATCCAACAATAGAGGAGTTGAACGAGGATCTAAAGAACCTCACATTTGAACTAAACCAGAATAAGAGAAAAAATAAAAGAGAATGTGTTTGGTGTACCACATGCAAGACATAAGGAAATCACAAGAATGAGTGCCCAACTTTCACACAATACATAGAAATAGGGCTACCAAATGCTTTGCCAACAAGAGGACTATGGTAAGAGATCTGTAAAAAACATGGACATGACCCATCTCATTGTCCCATGATGCAAAAGTATCATATAGTACCCAAGAGTTCACATTGAAACTTTTGCAAATCAGTGGGTCATGATGACAAATATTGTAGGACAATGGACTTGATGCGAGAAAGAACGTCAGACACCTATAGGGTGTAGGAAGAAATGATGACAAGGAAAGTTGCACCCCAGTTTAACTAGGTACCACCTCCATATAATAATGCACACCAACAATACAACACTGCAAAACCTTAGCATAATAATCCGTAGCCACAATATAACCCCATGAAGCATAATCAGGTGCCTTAGTACAATGCACCGCGAGGAGATCGAACTGGCTATAGAGATGGAGGACAAGGTAGAGGAGGATTTGGAAGAGGAAAAGGTCTAGTAGTGTGCCACAACTTCCAAAAACCAGGACACTATGTAAGGGAATGTCCACTTCCACCTGTGACATGCATGTATTGTTGCACAACAGATCATGATACAGAGGATTGTCCAACATTATTGGGAAAAATTCAAGAGAAGAGAAATCAGAACAATCAGAATGTTTAGTGGATTTCAGCAGAAGTGAGGGATTATGGAAGAAATATCAACATAGTTACGCGTGGAGGAGATAAGACAAGAGATGACGTAGTACAATAGGATCCAAGACAACACCAATGGGTGATGAAGAATATTGAACCACAGAAACAATTCAATGCAGGGAAAGAAAGAAAAAAATCAAGGGAGCAAGACAAGATTTCCTCAAGCAAGATGTTGCATCTACATCAACTGTGCAACATAGTCAGAACATACCAATGTACGAGATTCCCTTATCAATGGATCACACCAATGAAGTACCACATATAGAACAAGTAAGTACCATAAATACATTTATGCAATCATGTGTTAAGCTATTGAATGACCCATCATCTATTAAAAATTTTCAAAATATGTTAGAAAAATGTAACACAGAAGTAGAGGGGAAGTTAGAACAGAAAAAATCAATCACCTCCATACAAGAAGGAGGACAAGAAGGGAATTTAGACTGAATGCCAACATTTGATATTTAAATATGGGGGATATCATACTGGATTTAGGCTCTGAGGTAAATGTATTACCCAAGAAGACATGGAAATGAATGGGAGAGCTCACACTAGGATATTCACTGGTAATTGAAGCTAGCAAACCAACACAAAGTTCTACCAATTGGAAGTCTTAAGGGTGTGACAATAGATTTGGATGGAGTGCACACTAAGGCATAATTCAAAGTGACAGAGATAATAGATGGTACAACACCTTATCCAACATTGCTTGGACTGGATTGGGAATTTGATAACCAGGCGGTAATCAACTTAAAGATAAGGAAGATGACATTTAAATCAGGAGAGTACAAATTCATTGTGCCATTAGATCCATTATAAGGAGAGAGGTTTGTATAGACCACTTGATTAGATATGGAGGAAATCAACCAGTTATACAGAACCACCGTGCATGAAGAAGATTATGTCAACCCAACTACAGACAAAGTACTCAGCTGGAGGAGCATCACATCATGTGATTCTGACTCAGATATAGTCTTGGAGAATTGGCAACAAAGATTACATGAAGTGTCTACAAGAAGGTGCGCAAGAATATAGTGCGTAGTAAGATGGGTGGGTACAGAAATTCGAGAACCTCCCAGTTTTCATGACATAAATGATTTAGAGGATTTCCTAATAAGATACGAAGATGAAGTGTTAGAGAATCAAAGGCTCTTAGCCCTATACATTTCACTGAAGGAAACACCTACAAGATGGTGGGGTGCGTATAAATAAACAATTAAGGATTGGTACCAATGTAAAAGACTATTGCACATTAGATTCGGTGCAGATCAGGGGAGAAAAAAGACGCAGAGGTATAATGGACAGGGGACACCAATGAAACATTTAAAGAGATGCATAACACTATGGAGAATGACACCACCAGAGGAATGGCCTCATTACTTCCTTCATACCTTAGAAGGAATTCCATAAAATGGGTATGTAGACCAGTAACTGCGCAGAGGCACTGCAGAATGGACAACATTACATCAAAATTTTATAGTCACTTTCTCATTCGAACATGAGAACCCCAACATTGATTCAACACTCAAACAAATCAAAGGGGTGATCTTTATTGATTAACCAAAGGTTGAACTCCTGACAGAGTATCAACAACAACACAGGAAGAGAATCAAGGAAGCACTGTTATGTTATCATGTGGAAGAAGAAGCACCAGAGGAAGATGACCCACACAACATTCATATTACAGAAGTTGAAGGTGAAAGAGATTTGGAAGGTCCATCTATGGAATCATAAGTTTTTTTTGCGCCAATCAAGGTGAAGAAAGTCAACATTGGGACAACTGATAATCCCAAAATGTCCAATATTGGAGATTATTGGGATGAACAAACAATGGAATGAATAACATAGTTACTACACGAGTACAATGACCTATTCCCGACAATGTTTTCAGAAATGAAAGACATAGCAGGAGAGCTAGGAGAGATGAAGATCCCTCTCAAACATGAGGCTAGATCTGTCAGACAAAGACCATATAGAATAAACTCAATATATAAGCAGAAAGTGAAAGAAAAAATTGACAGAATGTTGGACGCTGGTATCATAGAACCAATGGAGGAATCTGAATGGATAATCCCTATGGTATTACAAGAAAAGAAACAAGGGGGGATAAGGATGTTGATTAAGGTTGGTTGTCATTGATGTCAACCCTTTAAGAAAGACCCGCAGCACAAAGGTTTGGGTAATGGAACCAATAGTGTTTGATGTAAATATGACTCATTATTGTTTTGTATGGTTGATAAGAAGTAAATATGGATGAACTCCAAAGTGGTCCCCTTATGGTGAAAGCCCTCACGGGAAGACGCTTTGTGGAGTAAGAGAACCCATGCTTAATTGTGGAATAATGAAATGAAGGAAAGTGAATTTGTCAGGGAAAATATCCTAGATGGATAGTTCTTGTCATGTC